>JAPYYQ010000578.1:0-58396 GCA_030522585.1 Anagyrus pseudococci | reverse complement strand
TTGCCATAAGATCAGCTGTATTTATGTGAAAGTCTACTTTCAAATGAAATGACAACGGAATATAGGCAGTTCTTGTAACGAATTTTTTCTCTCAGTGTGTATATTTCACGTCGACTAAACTTCATTGCGCTTGCAGATTAAATTTTGGATTCATAGCCGTGCGATCACCGTGAGCTTCTCGAAATACAAAAGAGCCAATATCAATCGACAAATTCACCAGGCATTCCCTCGGCATAACGATCCACTATTTCGCAAGTCCGTATCGCGGATTCTTCCCGCACAGATCGTCATCAAGCTAACCATCAACATCATCATCGCCAGCCGCTCAACAAGGAAAATCTGTTCGGCGAGCGATCTATCGAAATCCTAATTGAACCTCGTCTATCGCGTCTATCTATGAAAATCGCTAGGCTTGAACGCGAGACGCCAGCACCTAATCCCCTTCCCCCTCAACCCCCAAAACACGCTTAATCCGCAAACCGAGTGAGCGAAAGAGAGAGAGAAAGCCGATAATATCGATCGAATTCGCGCTTTGCGCGGAGTTAATTAAATTAAAATACTGGTATAATAGCCCGCCAGATGGCCGAGGGGGTCGGGGGATACAACATGGTGTCGCCGAGGGTGCTCGTGCGAGTATACGCGTGGTAGGCAGAGAGCGAGAGAGAGATACGGGGAGAAAGAGAGTTGGAGCGGCTTGCAGGGGCGCTTGGGGCCGCCGCTCTCCGGCACAATACGTAACTCATTTAATGCTGCAGGTTGGCGAAAAAGGAGGTACGTAAGCGGGTTCCACTCGCCAACCCCTACAGTGCAGCTCTACGCTTATTCTTGGCTGTTGTATACTTTTGCAGAAAAGACCACTTGCTCCGCTTGGGCTTTAAGTATTTTAGAGCGCTAAGCTCCTTATTCTTTTCCTCTTTTCTTGCCTCCTTACATTCTCTTTCTTCTCCTCGATCTTTCTCTACCCCTTTGCTCTCTCTCTTTCTTTTATCGATTCTCCGCGAGGAAAATACAGCGCTATCTTCTTTGTGCAAGTTTTTGTCGTTATTAAGAAATATTTAGTGTTTGAAACAGTTGGTATTTTCGTTTGAACATATATAAATATGTTGCAATTCCTAATGCAATTGATATTATTTAAAAATTTTACATTTTTATAAATTATTAAAATTAAATTATTTTATTAAACAGAATAGCAAGTAGAAAATCAGTTCTAAGGAAATAAGCTTTCAGCGAGAAATTTGAAAATTAGCTAAATCAAAATTATTACCAAATAAGCCATTATCACTTGGTCCCTCAGTCTGCGTTTGAAATTGTCAGAGTAGACAGACCACCAGCAGACCATAGCGACGTCGGCAAAAGACAAATAAATAGCTAAGACCCTCGTCAACGCGAGTGTGTGGGTCGAGAGAAAAAATAATGGTTTTCTCTGTCGAGAGAGAGAGAGGGAAATCGGCTCGTCAATGACGATCGCATGGTTAGTTACCAGTCCCAGGGGTACGAGGATATAGGGAACACCGAGGACGGTGGGGTAGGGGTTGGCGGCAAGCAAAAGGGGGATGGAGAACCGGGCGCGCTGGCGGGCGAGAAAGAAGGTGGAAGTAGAACCGCAGTTTAGCATGCGTCCTATGGGGGCCTAAAGCAGGTCGTTAGCGGCGCGTCGTAACATATGCGCGGGCAGCCTCCATATGGGGCATCATCGCTCCGATATCCAGTCGACCTAGTCTCTCTCCCTTCCCTTCCACCTTCGCTCTGCCTCTCCCTCCAAGGACTACGGCCAGTGCGCCCAAGGCCCAGCTCAGCTACGCTATAAAGCCCGACCGCAAGCACGGGGATATCGATTGCTCCGCGAAGAGGCCCCGCGGGCTCCTCTCAGTTTCTCCGTTCGGCTGGCCCGGGCGCTTCGCGTTTGTACATCGTCGATTCCCAGACGGTCGAGTGTAATATTCATGGGCTGGCTGTTTAGTCACGATTCTCCGGGGGGAAATGAAAAAAAGGCTTTCCGATGGAACGAGCTCGGGGCTTGGTTGGACTATTAGCCTGACACGTTGATTGCTGGGCTTTTTAATCGAATTGAGAGAGAACTCTTGTATGCTCGCTGACGGAGATCACGATTTTTTTTATTTTTCTGATTACGTTTAGGGCGGTAGTTTCTTTTGAGGGGAGGATGGAAAGTAAGTGGTAGTTGTGGGGATGGTTGTTTGGACGATGGCTCGATTGCTTGCTTGTGGTTTTATTTTAGTGAAGTTCGAGCGAATCATTGTATTTTAGCGATGACGAGTAAAAAAAACGAAATAGAGTACAAAAAAAATCTTTAACATTGCCCATTATTAATACGGCAGTATGCGAGATAGAGAACGAATGTAAAAACTAATGAAATAGAAGAGTCATAAAGAAGTAATGCACCTGTCAGTATTTCATGGGCCGAGGATAAAAAACGCGCGGGAGAGAGACCGAGCGCGCGTTAGTCTAATAGAAAAAAAGGAGAGGGGGGCGTTCATTGAATGCTGATAAACGGCCGCGGCAAAGTCATGAATAGCAACGAGCGCGCGCAGAGAGCAGTAGCCCGGGTGCATTGGCGAGGAAACCGGGCCCGGTCTGCTTCGACAGGGGGACCCAACAAGTGCCTATCGCAGGCGAAAGCGTATGCACCACAAGCAAGCCCGAGAGAAAGAGAACGTACGCGCGTATATGTGTGTATAAGTCTATACTCGAGCTAGCAGGTTGACGGGGCTGGGGCATTGTGTCGGGGGCTGCCGGCACAGATGGGCCGCTAATCTCATTGAAAACTCATGAGGACACTTGCCGCGCTCCTAAAGAGCGAGAGAGACCGATCGTATCCCCCCTCTGTATATACACCACGAGATTTAGGGGCGGAGGAGGTGCGCTTTGAGCTCTCGGCCGATCGTCCGTGCCAACTACCATATGTCCCGCGTACACGCGCCTGCCTGGCCTTTCTCTACTCCTCGTATACGTATATCCGCGCGCCGGCAATATTTCCCCGTTTTTACCCCACGCAGAGAAAGGCCGGCCGTCTTGCGTCCGAGGCAGATAGGCCAACCAAGCGAGAAATGCGCGTGTTTAACTCCCGGGGACTAAGATGGCTATCGGCAAGTACGGCTAACTCGATGGATATCGCAGCCCACCCTTATTCGCCGCAACGCACCGTATTTTTAGTCCATACGTACGTGGCCGCGTCTGTGCATGTGTGACGCAGTCTGTTTCTTGGGGCGTTGCGGTATTGCTAATTGGTTTAACTCGTTTGTTGAACCGAGATTTTTCGGGGAGCAGATTGCGCGATTACGCGTTCGGGGCTTATGTTTTATTCTCTTTTACATTTTGCCTCTATCCTTGCCTTTCTCCACAATAGTTTCAAATAAAAGAAGAAATAAACAATGAATTATTGCAATTTCGTGAAATATCGTAGACGTTGCCAAAAGACAATTAAACCATATCTACAAACGATATTTTATGGAACCAGCCGAGCTTCGTCACGCTTAAATTCATCCGGCCGAAGCCGGCAGAAGTATAGCAGGGCAATCTGGCCGCGTATCTGCCTCGGTTTTCCGAAAGTCATCACTCGCTTCCTCGGCTGGCTCCGCGCAGTACATACAATCGTCGTCGCCGAGCACAACTCTTGGGAGCGGCACAACTCAGCTCCGCATATTCTACCTTAAGTTACATTTGCTCGCGAAACATTAAGTCCAGCGTAGCATAACTCTGAAGTGGGTAGCCCTTCTCCTCCTCCAGAATCGCCTCATGCATATTCCTCTGAGGGCTTTGCAACAGAAAGAGAGAGAGAGAGAGGGAGAGAGTCGTGGCGGCTTGGCTCTCGCGCGGTATTCCGGACATACGGGCTTGCTTTACGAGCGGACAACTAAGGTATGCTCTGATTGTGCGCTCTCTTTTCCGGTAGCTCCTCCGACTCCGAGCGCAACCAGCAGAAGTAGCAGCAGCAGCAGCAGCTCCTCCTGTTCCAGCACTGCTGCTGTACCTTCTTTTCTCCCTCCTCTACACTGGAGCTTTCCGGCCTCTCTTTTCCCTCCCCTCTCTCTCTCTTTTGCTGGCGCGTCGCTTCCTTTCGCGGAGCTTTTCGCAATGCTTATTTCCGCGGCTGCCGTCGCAACGGCTCAGGGGTTTTATGTTCCGGACTTGGCGGACGCGCAGAGCCACGCGCCGTGACGAAAGCTGCCTTCTCTCACTCTCTTTCTCTCTATCCACTCTCCGTCTCTCTCTGTCTCTCGCCACACTCCCTGTGTGTGTTGCTCCTTCTACTAGCCCGGCACCCGGTATAAATTAAGCGATGTACTCGCGAAATCTTGTAAACTCGCATACTGAATATCACTGGTGAGTGAGAGGGGGGCATTAGCAAAAAGTATGGTACTTATCAAAGCAGTCCATGATTTTAAGAGATCTAATTTGATATTGAAATATAACGAGTCCACGGAGTTTCCATAATTAATGCACGAGTTACAGAAATTCTATTTATTTTGAGTTCAACAGCTGCAAACTAGACTTTTATGTAACGGCAAAATCACATAAACAGACATCGGTGTAGATTAGCAGACGAGCGCTGCTCAGGTGGCGATTCTCGTTTGTCTCGCGTAACAGCGTCGAAGATGGAAAATCGAGTTCACGACAAATTACACGGCAAGAACTTAATCTACGACTGGGGCTCCTCGTGGGAATTCCATGAGAGAGAGAGAGAGAGAGAGAGAAATCAAAGTCACATCTGTGATTCCCGCTACGCTCGCCGCTTCGCTTCAGCTGTCCCAGAGGCGAGAAGTGAGCTTTAAGATCGATGAGGTGTCGCGTCTTTTGGATTTCTTCTTGCCCAGAATCTTCTCGCTTCCCCCGTATACACTCTCTACACCCTATTCGCTGTACGCCCACTCATTTCTTTTTGTGTCCGACCAGCGTTTCCGGTGTTTGTTCTGCTTCACTTGGATTTCTTCGCTGCTCCGAGGGACAGTGCGACTCTTAATCGAGAAAAGATATGACCGTTTTTTTTTTGTATTTTTTTGTATCCAAAGTTTTTCTATTAAGTTTGTTTAATTGTTATTAACGCAGAATATATTTGTCAAACAGTTTTTATTTTAGACAAACTTTGTAAGATTAATCTTTAAGTATATTTCAATAATCGTAATCGCAGCTATCCAAGATTTCCACGATATCGTTGAATTACCACATTAACGGGTATCATATCGGACGAACGCGTATATAAATAAAATATTGTTCCACACGATTTCCATCCCTAAAATCGCCTCGGCAGCAAAACCGAGAGAGAGACATCGGTCCAGCTGCATCGACTACAGATGTCCCCTTTTTTCCAGGCGCGTCATCGCTCGCGCTCCGATCAGCAGAGCGATATTTCAGGCAATATTCGACAGACTATAAACGGGACATTGATCGACGGGTGTGGCATATAGCTCCGGAAGATCGGCCCTCCAGCCTCTCGAATTTGCATAGCCCAGGCATTGTTCGTCTTTTCCCGGCGGCGATGAATCGCGCGCGCCGCCAGTTTTGGCTCTCTTCGGACGAGCATCTCCCGCGACGACGCGAGCAGCAGCAGAAGGAGAAGGAGGAGGAAGAGCGCGGGCGCGCTAAGTGCGGGATTATGCAAAGCAGCGGCCATACAGTAGAAAAATACGGAGCGTCTCCGCGCCATCTTTTCCGGACCATTCTAATAACTTTGCCACTTCCTACTGGCATTCCCTTATACCCCCTCCCCTCCCCTCCGACCCTCCGCTTCCAGCGTGCACACAAGCTGCGTTCTTCGGAATATCTGGCTGTGGATATTCGTTTTATGTGCTTTTCTACGTTTCTTTTCTGCCGAGAGAGAGGCGAAGCTGGCAAGTCGAGTATCTCTCGGCGCGTGCTGGAGGGAAAGTCGAAGCGACCTTTCGCGCCGGAGTAATTGTTGGATCGTGGAATTTTAATGCCGTATAGGGCTGTTCTCTTGAGATTGGGGTGTATTTAACGCTGTCTTTTCTTTTTCTTCAGTAGCCACGGATAAAAGATTTCTTTGTTCGTTAGCGAATACAATGTGAAGATGACATTTGGAAATTTGGTCTTTCTTGTTATTCTCCGAAGAATAGATTGAAAAAGATAAATCCAAAGACGAGCTATCCGAGTATCCAACAAAGTTTCCACGGATTATTCAATCGTCTTGCTGTACCGCGTATGAATATGGAATTTAACTAAACGTAAGTGCCCGACATTATCCTTCGAAACTTGCACCGTTAAACAATAATTCCCAAGCAGTAAGATCAAGTGTAGCGTATCGAAAAACATCAGGAAAATCATTACTCTCTCTCCGGGTCGGCCAGGCTGATACTCCCGAGTCAAGAGCGTAAATCCGAGGTCTAATGAAGCACCAGATCGGCCAGCAGCTCGTCGGACATACACGAAACGCTCGAGAGCGCGGCCGTCGTTACGAGCGACGATCATTGCATGCCAGTCATCCCCGTGATGGATGGAGTATGCGTATTTAGACGCGTCGTTAGCTCGGCGCTAACGCGCGTATTTGTCATTCCGGCTACGGTCTGTAATAATGGCAGTAGCGCGATTCGAGACAGGACGCATGGGATTAGGAATCCAAACCGCTTGATTCTCGCTTTGATTGTGTGTTGGAAAGAGGAGGAGAACGCGTAAGGTATTAGATTGATTTTTCGTAAGGTGAATGCGTCGAAAATAAGACACTGTAGGGCTGGTTAGAGATAACAGTGCGTTGATTGATTTTATTGAGCATTTAGAATTTTTTATCGGTGATCGTTCTTTATTAGAACGCAGTTAATGCAAAATCGAATAAAAATATACTATTCGGCTTAAATAAATTTATAGCGTAAATGTAGCACGTTCAGTAGTACAAATCAACGACGCGGTCAGACGTTATATTAATTCAATGGCAACAAGGCAACATTCAAATATACGCGTATAAATAAACATCGCGCTGTAAACTCGGGATGTAACAAACCAGGGTATATAGCGAAAATATGCGCCAGTGCCGAGCAATAAACTTCGTTCGGCTTATTTGCCAATGGATGCTTATCTGGAGCAGAAAGCGCAAGAGCGCGGTAAGGTATACAGTGCAGGCGCTCTCTCCCTTGAAAATTATTGCACTCCAAGTGGGCTATCATGGTAAGATGCTAACTTGCTCCCCCTTACCTCGCCACCGTCGCGCTAGCAGCAGCAGCAGCGTTATCTCCGCGCTCTCGGTGACTGCCTCCGCTTATGTGTTACGTGAATATCTTACCGAAACGCCTTTGCGAACCCGAGCAATGTTTAGCGCTGCGGCGACTGTTTACGCGCCTACTCGTTCCTACTCCTCGTCCCTCTTTCTCTCCTTCATAGTATACCTACTATGTTTACGTTAATTGTTTCATGCCAGTGGAATACATCGAGCAAACGGGCGGAAAAAATGAGGTTTATTTAAGAAGGAAAAGTTGGCCCGGGGTTTAAGAATATAGAAGAGCACATTTCCTTGGCGCATATTCATTCGACGCGTCAAGCGCTCGGAGAAAAGGAGGTATAAAGAAGAGTTAAGTGGGGCGGGGGGAGTATAATGCCAGGCTCCCTTATTTCACCAATCCCGCGGAATCATCACGCATTCAATTTGTCACCGACTCAAGTGGAAGATATCCAGCTTCATTTCCAGCCATCCACTCTCTCTCGCTTCTCGTCGGCAACTTAGAGAAGAGAGGCCACGCAGGTGCAATATTTCACTCCGAATTTGCATTCAAAATACGCTCCTTAAATCCCAAGAATATTCTCAACATCTAAAATAATTTTCCAATGGACAAACTGCTGCGCCACTCGCTTTGTCTGCTTTACGTTATGCTTTTTTTATTCTCGCTTATTCAACAACGAGAAAATGAAATTTATGATTTTCAAGATGTCCGACTACAAAAATGCAGCGTCATAAAAGAGCGCAGGGCAAATTTTATATTAAGCTAGTGGGCGGGGGGGGGGGACCTCTCGCCTCTGGAAATCTCGGCGATGATACGTATGCAAAGTATTAAGGAAAGAGAAGAGAGAGAGAGCCCGTTTATCAAATATGCATTAACGCCCGGGCTGATTAATGATCCTCGCTCGGCAGGAGAAGTAGAAACATCTATTTCTCACGGACCGCTGCCTTATTTTTCCCCGGGAAAAATGCCCCGCCGCAGCTTCTCGGCGGCAACCTTGCGCGATATTCGCAAAACATCGGCTCTGCCGCGCGCGGTAAACAAATGTTCATTGATGAATTTACGACTATATCGATCAGCTCTGCCAACCATAAATTGTTTTTTATTTTGCAAAAGCTATTGGAAAATAGAACGCGAGCTTAAGATATATTTTTAATAAACACGAAGCCCGAATGCCCAGAGGTCAATCGGTGCGAGTGCTCAAAAAGTCATTATAACTTTTTGCCGATCCCATCAAGAACTTAATGTCCCTCGGCTGCCTTTGGTGGAACAGCGGCCCAGAAGGATTCCGCTACGGTTAGCGCCGGGGCCGGCGTGAAAAACTCGACGGCTCTCACATGTCCAGAAAAATAGATAGCCTGCGGCCAAGCTAGGCAGCTTATGATTGATCACCTATTGGTTCTAGCTCATAATGCTTCGATCCTTTTTTTTTCTCTTTTCCTTGCCCCCTCCCCCATTCTCTCGAGAGACTTGCCACTTTGGGAAATTGTTATTTTTTTATTGACTTATGTTTCCCCGTTCGAAATGGCTTAATTTTTAATCCTGTCCGACTAGTTTGATTTATATCCGCGCGTATCAACAAACGCAATCTGTACGATTATAAATTTGTATGTTGACCGTAAGATTAAAAAAAAACCACTGAGCAAATGTTTATGCGGCATGAAATTTAGTAGAAAAAAAAATATTATTAGCAAAACCTACGTACTTTCGGAGTAGAAAGCGCCAAGCCCAAAGCTATAATAACCACTTTGGCCTGGCTCTCTATAACGAGTAATCAGGTGCGCGCCGAAAGCTCGTTAGCCGCGAAAAGTAAAGCGCCAGAGGGTGGTTCGCTGGTATTAGGATACCTAGCGCAAAACAAGGTAGAAGTGCCAGTCAGAGAGAGAGGGAAGGAGAGAGAAAGAGAGCGAGCAGAGGCGGAGCATGTCACGCGTAAAAAAAGTCCAACAGGAGCGAGATCGTTTTTCAGCGCGGAATTTACGCGAATCCGGCGCGTGACGGTAGATCCGCGGGCGGGCCGTACAGGTAGAGCTCGAGGGAAGGTTCGACGGGCGAAGGCGAGCGAGCAAGCTTCCACTATAGGTGCTCCAAGCTAGAGAGAAAGAGTTAGAGATAGATAGAGAGAAAGAGGGAGCAAGGGAGACGGGTGCTTGATGCGCGCGCGTGCCGTGCGCGCGTACACATGTGTCGAACCTTAAAATATGTAGGCGTGGCTGCTGCTGCTTCCTCGTGGGCGAGGGAGGAGGTAGGGGAGGCGGCGGCGGGGGAAGGTCGGGCCGAGAGAGCTATAGAGCGGCCGCCGTAGGAGCAGACGCGGCAGCGCTACCGCGAATATGTTCGGCTCCCCCCGCTGCTGCTGCCGTCGTCGGGCTGCTGCTGCTGCTGCTGGCGCAGTAGCAAGGCCAGCCGGCTTGCTCTCTCTCTCTCGCGCGCTTGGCATCGTGGGGGGCGAAGCCAATGCTCCACCCCCGAACGCGCCCCATTGGCCGACGGGGAGGCTTCGCCGTACGGCTCGTCTCCACCTGCCAGGCTCGATCGGCCAGCCGAGTTTTAACCCCCTAAATACGGGGCTGCGCGAGCCCGAGGGCTCATTCGGACGCCGCTCGCCGTCGCTCTCGCGTCTCGCTCGGGAGCTAAACTCTCGTACTTACGATAACTCCGAGCCTCGTCTTGGGCTGCGCGCGCAGCCGTTTGCTGCGGCGATCACCAGACTGTCTGCTACTACTGCTGTTGCTGCCGCGAAGCTTGGAGGTACAGCGTGGAAGATGCCGTGCGTCTGAGGTCCCATTGTCACTGCAAACCGAAAGATTGGCGACTCTGGAACATGTGAAGGGATAATATTGAGAGATAACTGTGTGACGGTGGTGCTTTGGTTTTTAGCGCAATAAAAGTTGGTTTCAGCGAGGGAGCCAACGCAAGTTGTGAGTACATGTTTATAATAACATCAATTTCTATGTTCGGGAAAAATTAGTTTCTTTTTAAAAGATCAAAGCTTTTCGCACGACCGCTTAAAAATCACATATTATTTATTACAACTACATTGCTATGTAAAATTTTTTTGCAAGCTTTTCTATAATTTATTGTTTGTTATTGTTGTTGTAATTTTATTGTTATTAAAAAATAAAGTCGCTAATTCCCTTCTTCTTGCCTTGTTACTGCTTTCCAACAGAACCAAGCGCCCGACTATCGATCCCAAACAAAGCCTCGATCAAGAAAATTCAAAGCAATTGGCCATCACGATGACAATGGAAGAACGTTCCAGCGGCATCGAAGATGGCGCTCCAGTTATATCAACCGGCGCCACTCTAAACTCATCAACTCCCCACAATCCGAAGAGCAAAGCCTGCGAAATGACAGACGCCTCCTACCCCCTGCAACGGACGAGCAAGCGATCCTTCGACGTCGCCTTCCTCGTCGCGCCCGACGAGAAGCTCATCAAGCGGCAGTCGGAGAAGCTGGTCAGCCTTCAGTACTGCACGAATCGGCTGATGACCGACGCGATTCGACAGCAGGAGCGCGCGCCGATCGACGACTACAACGACGACTCGCGCGAGTACGAGCACAACGACCGGATACCCCAGAACCTCACGATCAAGCACTTCGAGCACCTCGAGGCGGCGAGCAAGTACAAAATAAGGAGGACCGAGGAGCCGCTGATTGCACCTTACATATCGCCCAAGCGCCGGCTCACACCGACGGTCACGAGCGTCTCCCCGGAGCCGGCGGTCCACCTCTACGCTGGCTCGCTGGCCCATCGCAAGAGCGTCAGTCCGCCCAGCGTCTTCCAGCGGAGCCTACCCGCCCGGAAGATCTTCGCCGACGAGAACAACGTCAATCGGCCGATCGACTCGGGCCTCGGGCTCTCGGAGCCCCGGGGCAAGGGAGCCTGCGACGGCATTGGCTGCCCGGACCGGCTGCAGCAGCCGGACTCTCGCAGCGCGTTCACCAAGGTCAACCTCGCAGTCCAGAGGAGTAGTCTCATCGGGGTTAGTCCGAACCCTGGGGGCCTGGGCTACGACGACAGTACGACCTCCCCGAGGTCCTCGGTCTCGCCCGATGTCGTCAGTTACCAGAACAGCCTCAGCCCGCCTATCGGCTCGGCGAGCAACCCCAGCAGCGCCACGGGCTTTGGTAGCAAGTACGCCGCGAGCTCGGCTTTTCCAGGGAAAATGGCCTACCCGTTCCTGCTGAACCCTGAGGCCCAGCCGAGCGCGCTCCTGGACAATCTGAAGCTGAGCCAGCAGCTGTCGAGGCAGTCGCCGCCGAAGGTGCCGAGCCCGAAGGCCGGTCCAGGCTTCCGCCCGGAGCTGCCCGCGGCGGTCTACCCGGGGCTACCGGGCTACGGGCCCCTCGGCGGGGTGTTCCCGCCGATCGGCGAGGCCCTGGCGGTGCGACCGCGGCTGCTCGCCGCTGCGAGCCTGCTGCCGTCGTCCCTCGCCGCGCTGGCCCTGCCCGCGCAGAACGTCTGCGCCAAGTGCAACCTGTCGTTCCGCATGACCTCCGACCTCGTCTACCACATGCGCTCGCACCACAAGAACGAGAACTCGGGCGAGGCGGCGCGCCGGCGCCGGGAGGAAAAACTCCGCTGTCCCGTGTGCGACGAGAGCTTCCGCGAGCGGCATCATCTCACCCGACACATGACCGCCCACCAGGACAAGGAGAGCGACGCGGTCGCCGATCAGGCCGAGTTCAAGAGGCGGGCCGGTGGCGCCGCCGCCGCCGCCGCAGCTGCCACCCTCGTGCACTCCGGCAAGTGACGGCGCAGGGCTCTCGAGGGCTTCGCTGATCTCGCCCGACTTGCCGAGGGTGAGCACGGATTTGACTAACCCGCTGATTGATCGTTACGAACCGACAGCGTAGATGCTAGGCGCTTCTATGCAATATCAACTCTCGTTTTTGTTTTTATTTTTATTATTAATCTCTTTTTTCAATTAATTTTGTAAGTATTGATTATCGAGCGAGTAAAATAATTAACATTGTTTATTTAATTTTGTAAGTTTCTATACCAAAAAATACTTGAATTTATTTACTCCAAAGTGGAGTGTTCGATTTCGCGAAATTATTTATTACTTTTGTTGATTTTTCTATAAAGATTTAAAATAAGCTATAAAACAATAGAACGTAAGGTAACGTCTTTGGAAAAGTGATAATGTTATCTCATTTTCCGAAAGTCTCAGACAAATTGGCCCTTTTCGAAAGGGCTCATCCCGTCTAGTCAATATTAGCCGTAAGTTCGCGATTAAAATTGTATATACTAATTATAATACGACTCGAACATTTTCGTATTCGAATAATGTAAAGGTCATTAAAACGTGATAATTTACTCTTAAGAATAAAGTAGCTTGAAAAAATATCCATCGGCTATGGCTATGAATATTCGGTAGTCGTTTAAATGTAAGAACAAGCGGTAAGAACGTCTTTAAAAACTTTCGAAATCACATAAGTCCAATTTTCACTTAAACTATGGATCAAACATTTAAATAGAGCACTTAGCAATAACACACAACCACCGAAATATTAGAAGCAAACCTCACGAGTACACGCAAAACCCCAAACTAAAACTAACCAAGCGCCAAAGCTTATCAAACTCGGTAATCAATCCCGAAACTACTGTAAATACAAGCTGAACCACGAGAAACGTGTAAACTGCTGTAAAAGCTCAATAGGCCGAAACTTGGCGTAGTCTCTCAAATCGTCGAGCATTCGATTGGCAAGCCAAAGCATCACGAGCGAGCGGACACGCGTTAGGCATTGGAAACTCGATGGCTCTCGGATCCGCGGGCGCGGAATGAGAATCCGACGGGTGCGGGCGAAGACGAGTGGCTGCACTGCGCCGCGGCAGTAAATAGATCGTAAAGCAGAAGCGGCGGCGGCCGGGCATAATGGCTGGGAAACAATGAATGCCGCAATCGGAAACGCCGCTGCTTCGTTATCTGCCATTCACACTCCATTTAACTTCAAACGCGGCGGACCTACACCACCCCGTCCGCCCCCGACGCTTTTAAATAGGTGCGCGAGCATTGCGACCGACACCCTCATCCCCTACCTCCATACCGGCTATGAAACGAGCTCTCGCGCCTCGGCCTCAGCGGCCATGCAATAAGGTTTATTATTTGTGGCGCTAAGCGCGATCGTTGAAGAAAATTACGCCACGCAGATTTGAGCAAAACGCGAATGCCCGACCCAGTCGTTTGCCGTATTCTTTTGCGAATTGAAATGAGCCCTTGGGTTGTATACTCTTGGATTGTAATGTTTTCACCTTGATGCGCTGAAATGTTAACATTTTTTTTTTATTTCGATAGAAATAGCTTACCGACTTGACGGTTGAATTCGATAATGGAAATTATGTGTGTGTATATAGAATTTCGGATGTATAAGTGTAAGGATCGACTTTTTTAAAAAAATTTCGCACGAGTTCACGTATCGATGTCAATATAAACTATTGTAAGCACACGCGTAAATTTTAAGCGACTTTATAATCTTAATGTTTTAGCGATCACGATGCTTGAACGTCTTTGTAATAAAAATCGTATTTTTTATTTTGTCGACTATTGAGCCATATCTTACGGATGTAAACACAACTTACAAACAATTATGAGCAATCTTGAGTTTTTCACAAATTTTAAACGAAAGACGTTCAATTATTAAAGATATTAAACAAATATGAATATAAACAAATACGCAGATTAATGTTTTAGACAAGCTGATGTATTATAAATAAAACATAGAAATGTAACTTCAAGCAAGTGAAAGAAAAATCCTGCAACTCACGTAACCAAATTTTTTAATTCTGTTTCGTTAAAATAAATAATTTATCATTACGGATTGAATTGTTAACACTCGAATATAGGTATATAAACATTGTTACTTCGCATATTGATGTAAATATCGCACCTGTATATATATCTCATGAATTGGATGGTAACCACATTAAAACGCAAGAAGGACAAACTGTTGTTAATTAATAAATAAACACCAAAATTTCAAATCCAAAAGCTAATATTATTTTCCAACCCTCTACCTTTATTACACTCCACGCACGAAACTACAGAAGCTTAGCGAACCGCGGAAAAACCCGAAACGACGTTATTAAAACTTAGCCGCCAGATCTCTAGCGTAAGCCACTGCTCCACTTCCGGCCCCTCCAAACTCGGCGAACATCAAACAAAAATATCGAGAACTCGGCGATGAAGCCCAGTATGTCGCTCTCCTCCTTTCGCAAAGTAGCTCGAGTGAGAAAGGAGCTCTCCTCATCTGCGGTAGGACTGTGCTCGTAGTATCGGCGCCGGGGAAAAACAATAAAGCCGAACTCCAACTAGAAGCTGCTCGGCCCGGCGCTCATCCTAATTTGATGGCCCGGCCAGTATGGTCGCGCCCCGATAAAACTCCGCCGAGATTGATTCATTCATTAGCGAAAGACCAGCTCTCCCTCTCTCTCTCTCTCTCTCTTTCGACGATACTTCTTTTCCCGTTTGCGGACGACGTCTCTCTCTCTCTCTTTTGCTCGATCGGCGGTAAATCACCGAAAGCCGATTACGAGCCGGCAGATTAATTTCCCGCGAGAAGCCTACCAACCTCTCCCTCCCTTCAACCACCCCCTGCCGTTTGCTTACACTCGCCGAGATATACGTTAAGAATATCATCGCTGGCACCCGAGTGAAGCCCCCCGCCGGGGGTCTGGGCGCGTGCCTCGTGCCAACTCTTTATATGTTTTGTCACATTAGTTTTTATTGATAAGCGGAAAAACGGCGTTTAGAAGTTGGAGCGGGATAAGCCGTTTCGCCTGTAAATATGAGATTTGCTCTAATCAAAATAGAACACATTCGGTTCTGGGCGAATATTATTTTCTGTTTTCAACGTGAGAATTTGACAGGTTTTTTTACTGTCAAAGTTATTATGATAATAAAATAAAAACTTACTTATATCACTACATTTACTTCTCACTCGAAAATTTCCAAACAAGTACCAAACAATAAAAATAAAAAAAAAAGTAGCCAGCATCTTTTCATCCTCGCAAAGCAGACTGTCAAAAGAAGCGTAATCATCGCTTGCCACACGACATAAAGAATCTAGTCATTCATTAGAGAGAAAGAGGGGGGTTTTCTCGGTATAGTGGATCAGTGTGCTTGGCCGGAGAGAGCCGATGGTATCGAGGCAGAGAGAGCGGTGCCGTAAGTGAAATCACGTCGCCTAAGCCGTGCGCGCCAAGGGCGTCCCGGTGCTTCTTCTCTTCCCCCCCCCCCCTCGCGCACGCTTGGCCCCTTAAACGGATAATGCGCGCAGGCCTCGTTGCCGGAACCGCAGCCAATACGACAAACAATCTCTTACCGTGCGCTCCCCCCGGCTTAAACCTCGGCTCCTCTTGCTCCTCCTTCTTAAAACGGGGAGGGGAGGCAGAGGGGGCGAATAAGTGTACTTACCCTCTGCCCGAGGTCCATAAAGATAAATAACAGCGGCCACCGTGGCTGGCCTTTAACAATCGCCTGGCGAGAGAGCCCCTTGCGAAAAGATCGTGCGTCGTCTCAAAAATCTCTTCCCCTTGACGCTCTTCCCTCCCCCTCTTTCTCCTCCTCCTACTGCTTCTTGCGCCCTTATTCTCTGCTTTTAATTTTTATTCTTCTTCGTTCTCGGTGTTATGTGCCGTAACTATCTATCGTCACGGATCATCTTTAGCTTTGTCGGCTTGGAGCATTGAATTTTGATGCTTAATTATAGTTGAAATATGCAAGGGAATATACAAAGCCGGTTTTTTTTTACAAATGTAAGTTTTGTTTTTTAACAATACTGTTTCAATGAATTAATTTTGTACATTCGGTTGGGAAATATTGTCGGAGCTTTTTTTTCTCGAGATATCTTGAATCTAGTATTTTTTTTAAATCCCCGCATGGAAGAAGACAGATAAGAAAACACAATTTAAAGGAAAAAAATATGGCCGGCGGTAGAACTTTGAAATACAACGACTGATATTAGAGAATAGAAACTGAATTTCTACATTTGCGAGAACTATGGAAATAAATCATGCTATCAGAATCACATAATTTTATCAAAAAATCTGACATTTAAGCACGAGAAAAGAAAAAAGAAAGAAATACAGCCCACAACACTGATAAAAATAAAGCATCACAAATCAGAACGAAACACGCGATACGTTCGAGCATAAAAAGTTCATCCCGCAAGTAACGACAAGTAAAAAGCTTCGCGTTCTTGAAAACTAATTAAAATCAATCCAAGCTTGAAAAAGAACAACAACGTGAAAGACGTAGGCTGAGAGAAGAGCTTTAGTAGAGAGGCCGTTGTTTTTATCAGCGGCGACAGTGCGAATCCCCGTAATCCCCTTGGAAGTCGAGGCCAACTCTCGCTAGCTCTTCCCACCCTCGTTAGCGGCTGTAGCGCCCGTCGGAGTCACCGTGTGCCTCGCGTAGGGAGAAGGGGAGGGGGTCGAGTCGTCGGGCGCATGCCCGTGCCCCTGCTCCGAAACGATGACGAGGTCGCGCGCTCCCGGCCGATTCGCCACGGGCTATGCCGGCACGTGGGCGACGATTGGACGCGGACATGCTAATATGGCGTCCGTTCCAAGACATTAAGCCGATCTCGAGAGCCTTCAGACCGCCCGATGTAGACTGATAGAGACGTAGTCGGTGTCGTGCGCCAGATTTGCCCGGAGGCGAGCGTGACACGTTTGATGCGTCTTCTTATTTCCCTGTTTCTACCTCTTGCCTTTTTTTTTTAAAGTAGCTACGCGCCGCGGATATTGGGAATTTATTGAAATAAGTTTCTGCGTATCGCGTCAGTCCCCGCGGGAATGCTGTGTGATTTAAGACGTAACGTCATATGCAAATTTTCAAAGTTTAGGTTGCGAAATTTATGGAGGCGCGGCTTTTTATTTTTGCCCAGCTTCCGGCGTTTTCGTTGGGCTTATTTGCTATTTTGATGTTTTCGATCAGTATCTTCACGGAGAAGAGTAAATACTCTATGATAAATCAAGATTTAATTTATTTAATTTTTTTGTCATCAAAACTTAATAAACTTTCCAAGGGCGCATTTGGAAAAATTCAGTGCTGTCACACTTAGCGCCGTAGCAGGCGAGCGAGGGCAATGGTAACGCGCGAGCCGAGCCTTACCCCGGGGCAAAAATGCAATTCGTTACGGTCTTCCTTAGAGCAGGGCAGATCTCGACTGCGAACAAGCGGCTAACATCGGTCTCACGATAATCCCCTTTGGTAGGTGGGCTCCGACAACGAGCCGTGCCTAATGCGATTCGACTCGCGACTATTTCTCCGCTCGCGGACGATCGTTCTTGTATCTGCTTTTAATCGAAGGGTGCAGCTTGACCCTGGCGTCTGTGTGTGTGTGTATATGTATGTGCATATGCTTGTATCGTCAGCGTACGAGAGTTGGATCTTATTTATGAAAACGTCAAAGGTGATGGACGATGGGAAAAGTCCTTTCTCCGCCAGCGGCGATGAATTGAATTTTGAAACAACGTACAAAGCATTCATAAGGACACATCCTGGCTGTGTTAATCAAATGAGCGGGAAGCGATAATTCGGGATTGGAGGGATATAAAAAGGCGGGCAATAAAGATGATTTGTAATGAATCCGCAAAACGGCAGGTCAAAAAGCTTTGGCCGATGAAACAAAGAGAGGGAGGGAGAGAGAAAGAGAGCGAAGCTGAGGTTCATCGGGCGTAATCTGCTTTGTCCAGAGGACGCGCACACTGCAGAGTCCGATGAATAATCGCGAGAGGCGAAAAGTGTCGCGGCAGAGGACAGGAACTCGGGCGACAAAAGAGCCGTGAAAACAGGCGAGTACACGCGACAAAAAGCTCGTCGCGCAGCCCAAGAGTTGGCTGATGATGAAAAAAGGGGAAAGAGAGAAAGAGAGGGAGGAGTAGCAGAGCTGTGTAGCGGGCGAGAGAGAGTCATAGCGGACGTAAAGTCCATCCTCCACTCCATCCTCGTCTCTCGCGGCAATAATTCCGAAAGGAAGTGCCGAGCGACAGGGCCATTGTCACGGCCGGCAGGCTCAGCGGAGCGGGCCCGCGACGAAATATCGCCGCCAGTAAATCAAGCTGCTCGCGCCGCGCGAACTGCAGCGCGGGAGGGAGACCGACTCTTCCGCGGCTTTAATCAACCCCCCCCCCCTCTCATACTCTCTCTCGCACACCGCAATCGCGAAATCGTAAATATGAGACTGCTGTGGACGTTTGAACGCGGCTACTCTACGCCTCCGTTTCTCCAATATGTGTGAGGCTAGAGGGACTAAAACTTGGGTCTGCGAGATTTTTTTCTATTGAGTTTGGGAAGACTTTGAGGAGTTTGGTTATAAAACACGTGCTGATTTTAATATAAATTTATGTAATATAGTATTTTGTTAAAAATTAAAAATAAATTTTGAAAAATATTACGGAGAGAATTTAAACAAAAGGAGTTCAGAGTTATAAACGAATATCGCTAGAAATTTTTGTAAAAATAAATGGTAGTTTAAGGTCAAATACATGTATCTATAAAAATATTCAAGATAAACTTTTATTCAGAATTTATTATAAAAATTAAGTTACGATTGATACATCACTCATAAATTGGAATCTACATTTTGCGGATATTTAAAAAGCGCTACAATATCGTCATTTGTCACAGTACTTTACGTTTTTCAGGCAGTAATTTTACTCAGGAAGAACTCGGACTGAAATCCAACGTTGGTACACTCGACGAAAGATGGCTAGTGTTCTTCGCTTCGACTTCTTCAAGTAGTTTCATCAAGAGATTCTTTTCAACTGCAGGGTTGTCCTTAGAGTTTTCTAATTTATACAGGATAAAACCTACGTAACCGTGGCACTTAACAGGTTTGTAAACGAGATCCTTCTTCTGTCCTTTAATGTTACGATCCTTTTGTGCTTGTTGAGTTTCGGTAATTTCAACACTTTTTCCCACTGAAAATTATAAAGAGTCATTTGAATAAATATTTTTTGGAAAAAATCAGTATTTTTAATATTCCTTAAGTATTAACAATAATTATGAGAAATATCTATAGACTTACTTTCGATAATTTAATGATGAAATAGAAATGCGTCGAATTGAAAGTCACAAATGTCACAACACTGAAATAGATTCTGTAATATTCTGTAAACTTCTGAATTTATAATATCTATCAGTGTTAAGAGTAATAAAGGTATAGCCCTGTTTGATTGATCAAGTAGGTATAAAATATAAAGCGTCTTAAATATGCGTAGCTCAAGGTACGCTTATCTGAGACGCTCACTTATACCTATACTCTACCCTCAAATTTAAACAAAAAAAACTTATCCCAAAGTTCTTTAAAAGACAACAAAGTTGCAAAAAAACCCTTTGTAAACAGCATACTGTATGACACACGAAACATCTACAAATAAACAAAACAGAAAAGAATCTCGTTTCCAACTTTCCTCCCCGGCATCCTCGATCTTCCTCCCCCTTTTTCAGTCGCGCTCGCATATTTTACAATTCCATTAGCATTCAATTTGAAACAGGTGTCGGTTATGTTGAACTCTCGGCCTGGCGTTGGCGATAGTAAAGCATGCGAGCTCTGCCATACGCGTGAAGAATCGCCCCGTGGCCCCGTGGTCGATAGCATCAGCCCGCGGGCGTATATCGCTAAAAAGTTTAAAGGCCACGCAGCG
This sequence comes from Anagyrus pseudococci, assembly GCA_030522585.1. Lineage (NCBI taxonomy): Eukaryota > Metazoa > Arthropoda > Insecta > Hymenoptera > Encyrtidae > Anagyrus > Anagyrus pseudococci. The sequence goes on along the minus strand of JAPYYQ010000578.1, from coordinate 38,557 downwards.
AGAGAGGCACGCGCAGTCCTACTTAAATATGTCCGACCACCGTCGGCAATAAAATATCTTTATCTCGACCGAGCCGTTACATACCCCCCTCCGCGTGCGGTTGATTCGTAAAGAGCGAAGCCGGTAAGGGAGGGGCAGACAAGCGTCGAGCAATTTACATTCCTATCGGTATAGCTTCGGAAAAGATAAGTCCATTTAAATAAATTAGTAATTCTTATCTCTCGCGCGACTCTTGCTGCAAGAATCGTCGAGGGGGGAGAGCTACGTATAGTAAAAAGAGATGGAAAGGGGGAGGGTAGTAGGCTCGGTCCACCCCCCGTCGCGCGGCGCATTTGGATTAAATAGCGCTTTATCAATTTTCGCGACGATTCGTCGCGCGCACGCGCTCAAAAGCGGGCGGCTTCTCAATATGCGGGGCACGCGACGCGCGACTTTCTAATCTTGCCGGGGACTCTGCGCGTTCGGTATTATCCGCTGACTAATTGCCGAAATGCGTATGTGCGCAAGAGAGAGAGAGAGAGAGAGTACAGTCGCGGACCGACGCGTCTCGGAGCAAAGAGGGTGGACGTGAGAGCGGCGACCTAAAGGGGGACAGTAGTGAGGGGGGTATGGCGTGCGGTTCTGCCATAACTTCTAATTACGGCTGACGGAGGTGCGCTGCTGATTTCGTTACGTCGGCCGATCGAACGAAACGACTGGGAAGAATTAATTTTGGTCGGCGAATCTGACCCTGCCACTCGAGAGCTCTGATACATTTGCGTTAACTAAATTGATCGAGCGGGGTCTGGGAGGGGGAGTACGTGGCTAGCGTGTGTCGAGATTGTTGGGCGCAATACTACTCGGGGAAAATATTTTATCGCTTTTGTTGAACGTCACTTGAATTGAAGCGTTGTACATATTATTATAGGGATAAACATTCGCTTATGGTTATGTAATTGTTTACGCGACCAACAGAACCGAGCTAATAGATACTTCAAAATTTAACATCAAAACAAAATGATTATTATCATTTTTGTTTACACTTGGCGCTGAAATCTACTAGTAGTCGAGAGAGGATAAAGGAATGCTGGTAACGATATAGGAGCGAACAGGTTCGGCTAGAGGGTAGCAGGCAGGAGAGGTGGATACGGGACATTATAATGGGGCATAACAACGGTGTTAACACGCGCGGCGGCCGAGCGAGCTTGCGCCCCCTTCCCAGGCCCGAGTCCCGGACCCTCCCGGATGAATTACACCTCTGATAATTACTAGGAATTAATGCGCCGGTTTCGCCGTCGACGCCATTGTGTCCGAGTTTTCGCGTATGCGGCCCGCGCGGCCGAGGAAAAAGCATATCTGATTCAGCGCGTTGACGGGAAGTCCGTTTGACGTAATGGCTATTTTCTCGCGAATTTGCTCTCGGGGTTTGTATAGACGAAGGTAGCTGGGAACATTTTTAAAACGATAATTAGCTGGATTTATTTAGTTGGAGGGTTTTCGTAAAGTTTTTTTATTTTATTGTTGACAGTATTAACAGACGAAATGTAAAAGTAAAATAGGTTTATTCGAGTTTAGCATATCATTACATCTCTTAATCTTCGAATCCTCTCAATTTCGCAATATTCGAACAAACAAGAAAAAGTCGAAGCGGACGATTGTTTTGAAAGTAAAACCAAAACTTTATTAAAACCGCTTGATCAAGCGGCCATGGCCCACGGCTGAGAGCTTCAATAAACTTTTCATCACAACGAATTCATCCCAAAGCAAGAGAGCGAGCTTTCCCAAAAAAGTGATTCATAGAAATGGAATAATTATAGCGTAATCAAAGTCGCAGCGCAGCTCCGTAGAAGAGAAGGGGGTGGGAGGCGGCCACTGCCGGGGCAGGAGGCAAAACCCAAGCGGCGCGATCGCGTTCTCTCTCCCGACTCCCATCCGGAGAGATAGTTTTAATGTGAATTTATTGCCATCTAGATTGGACGAGCTGGAAAGTGGAGCGGGGATAGGTAGCCGTGGGGAGGAGAGGCGGTGGTGGGGGGGGAGAGGCACATCTAGCGTGTGCCGCCAGCCGACTGATATCGCGGCTCGGTAGCGCGCGCATAAAAATCGAGCGCGCTCAGCGGGCCGCGGAGTATGCTTCCACTCGGCACGCTTGGCGAGCTGGCATTTTTCATATCCCGCGCGCGCATAGCCAGTGCGGGAGGGGCATCCGTTCGCTTCGATAAACGAACATCTCGTTCGTTATATTGGTAAAAAAGCTTTCCTACGTAGGCTCTCTTATGCGCTTGTGAAATGTGGCCTCGGCCACTGTGCATTGACTTTTGCATACGCGAGTTATGAATGCCCCCTCTCGCGTGCTGCGGCCAATCGGATTTAAATGAAGGATAAATATTGCCTTGGTTTTCAAATAAAAGTGATGAACTTACACTTTCCGTTTGTTTCGGATTTTTTGTTAATCGAACTCGTCTGATTTGTTTTCCTTTTTTTCAAGGAAAGTAGGTTAACATTACAGCCCCAACATCATTTACAGGATTATTTAATTTCAATGATTGTTTACATTTGCTTACGTTTACATCTAAAAACGTAAAATCAAAGTCACGGCTGTGTGGGTGTGGACAGAGAAAAGCGGTGCGAGCCGCTGCTAAATCAATCGTCGGGGGTGAAATAACGATCGTTCGGCTGCCGAGAGCTTCTTATTGTTATACGATTTTTCTTGATCTCTGTCCGGTTTGCGGGATGGGGCTGCGGTAGGGGGTGTCTCTGCGGTAGGAAAACGCATCGCGCGCGACTTCCTCGCGCCGTATTTCACATTACTTTAATTCATATGGTAATTCGAGCGCAGCTCTCTCTCGGGCCGAAAACTTTTGCGGAACAATACGAGGGACAATGCCGGAGAGAGAGTCGCGCGCACTGGCGCGCTGCGCGAATGCGATATTGAATCGCGCGCTCTCTCTCGCATAACTACTAGAGTAAGCGGACTAGAGAGCGCGAGACTGCGAGGGAGAGAGAAAGCAGCCGTGCGAGCGAGAGAATAAGCCGGAGAACGTCCCTGGGCGTTATCGACAATGTCCGACCGCTGGACCGGAAGCCATTTGCCCGAGCAGTGTGACGAAATTTATGAAACTTTTCGACGCGCCGCTCACGGTATAATTATTGGGAGAGAGAGAGAGAGAGAGAGAGCTCATCGGGCCTGACCGATGACTCTCCCCTTCCAACCCCACGCGCCCCGGTTTGATCTTGATATTCAGAAGCTATACCGATCCGTAGCACAATGGATATGGACCCTTTCCATTACCTCCTCCCTATTCTCTTTTTTTTGTGTCACTTAACAACATACTGCAAATGAAAAGCTGTCATTCGTCCGACTGATGGATGTACAAGTGAACAGCGAACTTGGCTGTTTCATCGGGGTGTCATCTTCTATTCTCTAGGAGAGTCCAATAGATATGGTTTTTGGAAGTTGAGAAAATTTGGTTTGCTCAATTATTATATCATGAGTGAGCAAAACCATTTCCAACCAAAAAAGCTAATGAGTAAGCTAATGATAATGGGTTTAATCTGAATACTGTATTCTATACGTTTATAACCAAAAGCTTTACCGATTGAGCCTAACAATTACAAGTTAATCCAAAAATGAAGCGATAAGAACAGACAGCCAACGATAGTACGAGAAAAGTCGAGAAAACAAATTGAAAACAACGAGTTGGCGCGAGTGTCGGCACATATGAAGCGAGCATAAGGAAAACATTTGAATGAAACTCGCCATAAGGGGAGGGTGGCCGCGGGAAGGCCATTCGTCGTAAATTTCCTCGTGGTCGAAGTAGACTCGTAAAAAGCCAGGCCAAGCGAGTCCGGCGAGGGCAAAATATGCGCACGCGGGGGAAATATGCATCGGTCGAGGAGGCGTCTCGCGCGCGCAATAAAAGTCCAACGGCAAGCAAGCACAGTACAGAGCAGACCACACAGCCGAGAAGCGCACGCGTGTTGCGGAAGGAAACCTAAGGGGGTCGCGCGTGCCCGCGGAGTTGTTTTCGCGCTCCTCAGACTCGCGACTTTCCCTCTCGCGCGCCTCGGCCTTGACAATATTGGCCCGTCCAGAGAGAGCCGAGGCGCGTGATATACGCGGCCGCATTTTCTCCCACCCCCATTGTTTCCAAGTTTTCGGATCCATTTGTAAGATTAAATTTGTAATGCGCCCTCGTCGACCACCTACGCTCCCTCGATTTCCCCTCCTCGAAAACGCGCAGCAGCCATCCCGGGGACCAGACGCATATGGCAGCTCGGCCAATTTCGTCGCTTCGGCTAAATAGTGGCGCTCGCTCGGTTCTGTCTTCCTCGCGTTGAGAGAGAGGCAAGGGAGACGCGGAAGGAGGCGCAAGCCAGATATAGAGGGAGCCAAGATTTTTCCGAGCAGCCGCTATTGCCGGATTATGCGCAACATCGTCCGGTCGATGTCTACTCGCGATATTATTGTGGGCGTTTTTTCTCTCCTCGTTTGTATAGCTGTGCTCCACTTGCGTCGTTAACTAGCGTTCAAATGCTTATTTTAATTTACATTGAAATAATGATTTCAATATCGTTATTTTACAAATCAATAGTCATTTCAACCAAATTTGCAACAACCCCGCAACCGAGATACCGATAAAAAAAAATTCAAAAGTGGATTTAATTAAGCCAACGCGCCACGTCACGAGCATTTCACTGTAGCTCTTATCAGGATCGGCGGCAGTCGCGTGCACAGGCCCATCGGTATTCTCGCTGACAGTGCGCGCGAGACTGCACTTTGCCCGCGCGATACTCTGCCTCCTCCCACCCCCTGAGCCGCGAGTTAGCAACGAAGCGGAAGGCAGGCGTTGGAGGGGCGGCGGGGAGACGGAGGAGGCTCTAGGAGTCTCCGAAATTTCCGCGGGAAGTGATACGACTGGCGCGCACACATGCGAACGAGGGAGTATAGTAGAGTCGTATAGGCCGAGCGAGGGGGCGGAGCGGCTGCGCGCTTGGATTAGCATAAATATGGCGTCTTAGAGCGGGCTCGTTTGTCATCGTTAAGCAAAGCACACGCTTCCTGGGACGGGAGAGCGGGTATGAGTAAGGGGGAGGGGGACGGACCGCAGTTTCCAGTCGGGCGCGACCGAGGCCCGCCGCGGAAGGAAACACGAGCGCGAGAGTAGAAACACGCCAGTGCGGGGTCTGAATAGTCTATAAGCGCGCGTACTCGTTCTAACGGGTGTTTAGCGGACGCGAATTGCCGCGAGACTGGCTTTGTAAAGCTCCGCGTGGCCGCCAGATTGACCTTAGCTCGGCTGAATTATGGCCGCTTTGTTCGCGTAATGCCGGCTTAATGCGAAAGTGTTGCCTCGGGTGCTCTATTCAGCGACGGCGGGACGCGTTTCGTTATACTATTGTCTCGTTTGTCGCGCTTGGAGATACAGTTAGTTAAGGGGCACCCCTCGTACATACTCGAATGATATGAGTTTTGTTAACTGATGCATGGCTCTTGTTTCACCTACTAAAATTTCATTTCGAGCGCCGGCGAGAATACGCTCGTTTTTTTGGCTCCGAGCGGTTAATCGTTCGAAAGTTCATTATTGTACGATTAAACAAGGCGTTATCGTAGTTTCATTAAAATCGCGTGTTACGTCGGGAAAGTTGGGGGAAAAATAAAAAGAAAATCCATCGGCCATGTTTCATTAATGAAAATGCGGTAATGTCACCGGCAATCTGCCGAACTCAGCACGGCACTTAATTATAATTTGTTTCCATTAGCGGTAAATGAGAGTGCCCGCGCATACGCTGCTCAGATTTTACGAATATAAAATATCGCGAAAGTTGGCCCGGCCCGGTATGCCCACGGCTGGTTTTAATCAAATATCAATTTTCGAAATTTTAAGAAATATCTTATTATAATACGCGTGTAATTTTAAATAAACTCCTACTCAACTTTGTTTAATTGAAATAATGAAAACCGAATTTAGGCAAATAAAAGATCAAGTTTGCTAATGAAAACGTTGGAAAAGGTAAAAACAATGCGTCGAGAGCAAAACACACCCAACAGGGCAGTTAGATAGTAGCCGTACACGTGCGCGTTTATAATACATCGCAATATCACTTAGAATTCAAGCTTCCGCATAATTTTGAAAAATGTTCACGATATTTCCCACAAACCACCGGAGCCAGGGGGGGGGGGGAGACTGTGTGCACGCGCAGGACAACAAAAAGGAGAAAATCGATAAAAGATTAAAAAAAAAACGCTTCTTGGCCCGGCTCTTTAGCAACACGCGCTCTCTCCTCGGCCCCTCCAGCTCCCGATCTCTCTTTCTCTCTCGAGGGAGCGTTTACCGCGGATAATTCATATTTATGACCAAGTGCTCTATCAACCCCACCCAGGGTCTCTCTCTCTCTCTCTCTCTCTCTCTCTCTCTCTCTCTCTCTTGCTTCTTGTATACATTTAATTGAGTCGTCCATGTTAGGGGCAATAGGGTGCGAACGCGCCGGCACTGCTTGTCCTCCTTTACTGCGCGAAAAGGCATATGATGTATCGGCTGGATTCGACTGGACAGATTTTTCGGATTGCAAGGTATTTTCCCTCTCGTGTACGAAAAAAGCCCTCCCGATCATTTTGGATGAACGTACGATTTAGCTAATGATACGAGAATCGCTGAATAATGACATTTTTTGTACACATTTATAAATTTACGCGAAAAACTAATTAGTTAACAACTATATACAGCTGATTTTTCAAGTAAAATTGTACTTTCGAAAAACAAGTCTCGAACAAAATATTTTCGCCGAAAATTCAAGCGATCCGTCACAATTTAAAATCAGCCAATCCAAAGAAAGTGCAATCACAAGAGTCAAAACACACACAACAGTCTGGCAAAGCATGTACCATATACCTCCCACAAAAAGCCAGGCATCTTTGCGCGACATTCCCAGCGAAAAACAAATCAAGTCCCTCGAGAAAAGGCGCTTATACAGAGACAAAATTCGAATTGACAAGCCGTGGAGCGGAGATCCGCTAATAACTTAAAATACCCAACAGCCAGCTCGTCGCCCATCTGAAAGCCTCAATTACTTATATCTGTTTTCGCTTGTTGCCAGAGCCGCCGTGACTCGAGGCACACAGAGAGAAAGAGAGCCACACAACGTGCCGAGAGAGCCATTAATTTAAGTTTTCCGGTCTTATCGCTTCTTCGGTAAATCGCGATGCACGCAACGCGCTAGCTCTCTCTCTCTCGCTCTTCTCGCGTGATGAACGGAGTTGGGGTGAGCTATTAAGTGAAATATTGCTCGAGCGCTCGGGCCGACTTTGTTAGTTTTCCTGCCTTTTTTCTTTTCTCCCCCACCCCCGTCCATCCCTTTCTCCTTCCCCTCAGTCTTTCAGCGCCCGGTCGCTCTTTCTCTCCAAGGCCCGAACTATTAAACACTAATTCCATTAAAGGCACAGAAGGGGTTGCGCGCGCGGCAGTCCGGCCCGCTCGTATTTCATCGGCGAAAGCTTTTCAATCTGAGAAAATACAACTTGCGCCTTCGGCCGCGTCTCCTCTCGCTCGGCATCCTACACCCCTACATAGCCACGCGAGAGGACGAGTGGATGCTGCCCAAGTGCGACGTACGTCGCGCTGCAACGGCCTCCTCCTCCTCCTATGGCTCTCACGAGCTTCCTGCTCTAAAACTTGAATCACGCTTTCCCGGAGACGCGCCAATAAACGCCGGTTTTATTGGCTCTGGACTACCCCTCTCATCCCCAGTCTTCCGCGCACTCCACCCCCCCCTTGAAATATGATAAGTGCTTTACAAGGTTCACTTTCATTTCGGCCGAAAATTAAGCGCCCCTGTCTTCTCGCGCTTTATTTTGCAGCCGGGGCTTTTTCCGAAGACAGAAATTATATTGCCTGAGTCAGCTTTGATTGAGTCTACGGAATACTTTTTTTTTCCTCCTGTATGTCGCTGTTTCCTAATCTCGTTGTTCGCAATTGTCGCTGATCGCGTTTGGCACAAAATAGATCTGTAAAAATTAAAGATTAATTCCGATGGTAAGAAATTAGTTTTGATTAGTTTCATCTTCGGCGCTCTCGGTTTTTACGACGAGTCAATTTCGCGACCTCGATCTTCGCTCGGATTTCGATATGTAAACTTTTCGCTTTTCTCTCTCTCGATTCGCTCAAAGCAATCATCCAGAAATTCGTGATAATAAAACGAATTTCAATTAATGCGAGCCAGCGCGGCGCTGCATTCTAGTAACTAATTACAAAGCTGTCGGATCTATTTAGTTATTAATCACGATCTCAACCTATTTAACTTTCGGATCTTTTTGTAACGTTCGAGTTGTAGAAACGAAATTGATCGCCTAGTTTGTAAAAACTTAACAATAAAATCCAATTGTGTTAGCAATAAAATCATAATTTAGAGAGAGGGGGATGGGAGGGCGGATAGAAAAATTTTTAATAAAGCTTATCGCAATCTTAAAGTCGTAGTAAGTTTCAAAGTTTTCCCAAGGCTTTTATTATCAGTTGTAGGTAGAGCATATAACTCAAGTACGGCAGATACACGACTTTAATCGCTAAGAGGTTTCTTCGTTTGTTAGTTCCGAGAGGGGGGGGGGGCGAGCTATCGAATCATGACGAGTACGCCTGTGAAAAACGATTTCTTTTCTATAATACCGAAAAACACTCAAGCCCAAGTACTTTTCTTCTTTGTATGACATAAGTTTGCAAGACTTTATATTCCCTGCGTTTTTATATATACGTATTTAGTTTTAATCCGCATATAGTTCAGCGTATGACGAATACATAAAATCCCGCTTAAAAACACTACGTATTCCATCTTTCCTCTACTTTCAATTGTTAACACGCTTATCACCGTTTTTACACGATTTTCAATAAACCCATCAAAGTTGCCAAAAATACGAGGAGAAGAAAAACATCGGTAAAATCGAAAACCTTGAACACTTTGGGACAAGGACGCCACAATAAAACGCTATAGAGGGCGACATAACGCGAAATGCACGTATGCGAAGGACGGAGTCCATAACGAGCTAGTCCAAGGGAGCGTTGAACACTCGCGAAGCAGCATCCGAGCGCGCATATTGGCTTGGCGAGCGATGACAACGGCCGACGCGTATAGCCGGGACCTACGACTTTGTGGCGGCGGCGGCGGCACTTCTGGCCCCGGCCAATAAGTGCAATAAACTCATTCGCCGCTTTACTGCCAATCGCTTTACAACAAGCCCCGCAAAGTTGCCGCCGTCGTCGCGACGACGAGCACACCCTCCGAGCTAGTTATCAGAATTGCGCTAGTTTAAATTACGAGAGAGAGACGTACTCGGCGGCTCCTTGCGATTTATACTCTGCTACGACGGGGCGTCGATGAACTGCCCGGGACATAAAACTCATAATTTCGTGATTCTTTCGTGTCTTATCTTCCTCGCTTTCTTACCAACTCTCTCTACTTCCTTCCTTCCTGCCGACGTGCATACCCACTGATATATTTCGAAAGAAATTATTTTACGATCATTTTAACGTTTGTATTTTTTCTTTATTATTAGTGCTAGAGCAAATTGTTTATAAACTATATACTGTAATAATTTTAAGAAAACACGGATGTATGGCTTTACCGAGATATCAAGCATAGTAGTGCAGGAGAATCGCGAGAGAGTCTAGTCTATACAGGCATTTACAGCACAATTCAAGTTAATTTCCTCCCTCCCCCCCGGTCGAATCTTGTTCTAAGTGCCTCGAACACGTCGGATTTACATGCGCCTACGGGCTCGCTCTAGATACATAACATAACTACTGCCACCGCAGCAGCAGCAGCAGCAGTAGCAGCAGCAGCTACTCCAGCGGACTATAAGATAGAGAGGTGCGGTGAGGCGGAGAACAAGGGTAGAGGAAACGAGGGGGGGGGGGGGAGGCGTCGCCCGGGGCCAGAATCGAAACCACCTCATTACCAAGCGCCGCGTTGCGGTGCTCCACCACTCGCCCGAGGGAGGAGAGCAAGGCTGAGGGCGAGAGAATCCGTTTTGCGAATATTGGAGGTAATGTCGCGAGCGGTTTTATACAACGCGGCCATGGAGAGAGAGAGAGAGGCCCGTACTCTGAAAACCCGGGCTACATCGCCCGCGGGCTCTCGCGCGTTTCCTACTCTCCCATTACTCTCGGCGCGGCCCTGATGAAAAATGGAAATAGTTATTTACTCCTGCCTCGGATCCATCTAGGCCAGAGGGCACCCGCTTGCCCTTTGCCCCCCTATGTGCCTACCCCATAGCCAGGACCAGTGTTTTTCCCGCCAGCACACAGCGCGGACCCGAGCCGACACGGCTTACGAGTGATTATGCGGCCATTGTCAGGCCGCTGTTACCGAACGTTTTGGCACTTTTGTAATTGGATTTCGGAGCGCTTGATTTGACCCTTGGTTCTCGGCTGTATTTGCATCTTTTTCATTTTTTTACCGATAGCACTTGGTTCAGCACTATTAGTGACAGTAGAGTTACCAACCACACCAGAAATCTGTAATGGAAAGGTAATAAATCCGAACGAGAAATTGAGAATATTTCCGACTAGCCGCTACAGGATGAGACCACGCAGTGCCGCGAAAGGTAAGGTCGCGAATTCGCAAAACGAGCAGCATATCGCGGCCGCGTATTAGTGCCAGGGCAGTCCTGGGGGATAAGAAAGCAAGATAGAGAGGAGGCAGACATTCAATTAAAGTTGTTAGAGGCGTGCGCGAGACGGGAAGGGGAAAGAGTTTAGGGCGGAAGGGAAAGGGTATTTCTTAGCTAGGCGCGAGAGAGCTGCGGTTGTTATGCGCCGAGCGTAGCGCTACCGTATCACGGCCTCGTAAAGACGATTGCCTTGACTGCTGCTACCGCGGCTGGAGGGGGGCGAGAGTACTCCGTCCCGTAATGCGGGCATCTTCGCGGGGCGTGTTACGGGCCGCGGCGTTTCGGCTTATCAGCCGAGCTCCTGGCGAACGTGTCATCTGCTGGCGTACGCTCGGCTCCTCTCTCTCGCCCTTTGCTCCTTAGCTACTTCGACGGAGTAGAGAGAGGGAGGGAGTTAGCTGCTCTAATTAGCCGGCATTTTATCTTAACGTCTTCATCTGAACTGTAGCGAGTCGCTTTTCTAATTGCCTTAGAGTCGTTCTGACATTTTCAGCATTTACGGCTCACGAGATGCTCCCGGGGCTTTAATGCTTCTCAGGCATGCCTACAAGATTGAATGAGACTGGCTGGAGCTTCGGTTTTAGGGGCAATCGGATGAAAAGACGTTTTGGATTTTGGGCTTTAACCTTTGTATTCGATATTAAAACGAGTCGAATTAATAAGTTGGTTTTGAAAAAATGAATTCTCGCAAACGCTCTATCTCTGTACATCTAAAAATGGCGAAAAAGTAGATCACTTTCTGAAGGGCAGAGGTATCATCTTCTCGGAGCCTGGCAATGCGGAATATTTCGAGGCAAATAGCTTGGCGTCAATGTTTGCCCTATTGAAATTGATAAGAGATTTATACGCAGAGTGGCCCGGGGGGTAAAAACGCTGAGATAGAGGCCGTTGGTGGGAGGACGTTTAGCTGGCGCTATCCGGGCGCCCGGTCAAGATGGCGTTGCCACGGATACACGCTATATAAAGCCGTCGTCTTACCTCACCGGCTGGGCTCTGCTACCGGGCCATTTGCATACATAGTGTTAAAGCGCGCTCTCGGCCGGCTCTTGCGGCTGCTGCTGGGAGAGGCCCGCGGGCGGGGACCTCCCGCATTTTGATTTATGTATTAAATATGCCTTCTCGCGGCCCAATCCGCAGCCTGAACGAATTGCTCGGAGAAAAAGAGAGAGCCTCTTACGCGCACCGGCTCTGCCGTGAGCGAAAGAGCGTTATTCATACGGCCACACTGCGCCTCGGGCCATCGATTGGTCTAGTAAAGGATATTTGGGGCTGATGCTACTCTCCTGGTTTTCTCTCTCTTTCTATGCGTATATTTTAGATGAACCCGATGCGGCTAATGCATTCTGCTTGGCTCTGTTGGAACGCCGCGCTTAACGATTATTTCTCCCGCGCTAGATTTGAATTTCAGAAGCCTGGCAAACGCAAAAGTTTTCATTAAAGCTCGGTATTTCACGGTTGCGCTTTTAAAACGCGCAGGAGGACGGAAAAAGATAAAGGATTCGCGCGGGTTTATACGAATGTAAGCGCCGGTTGGGGGGGAACATCAAAGCATGCGGATTTAAAAATAATACGCGCAGGATGGCTCAATTCCCTGCATTACGCGATACGCATGCTAATGGTTTTTTCATTACAAAACTTGCCGGTATAAGCCGGTAATAATTCAAGATCCGCCCGGTATATCATTTCTAATAAGCATAAATGAATAACTGTGCGATAGATAATTTAATATGCGCGCACACCACCCCCACTGCGTATCCCCGTACCGCTGTTTCAACTTGGTATTTCCAGTGGGTTTTAATTGTTCCCCCCAAGTTTGAAGGTCAGATTTTTCACCGAATTTTCATTCGGCAACGTTTGTAAACAGGATATACGACGTGTATTATTTATAACGTGTCGACTGCGCCAATTGTGACGGAAATTCGACTTTGGTCAATTTGTTTCCGATTAAAATGTAACGGCAAACCCATCATTATTAGCGTACGAGAGTTTAAGGGAGTATATAAAATGTATCGCTCATTCTGTACCTTTATTAATTTGCCATACCAAAATCATACCTCACAGGGTTATCGAAATATGCAAAACGATTAAAAATTCATCAAGGCCATTCAACTTGTCATTGCAAGCGACAATTTGCCGCAATCAAGAATACATGCGTAAAAATACAGAGAAAAGAGAGAGAAGGACATATCGTTTGACATAAATGAGAAAATACCCGTTGTGGAGCTGCGGCGAAATGACCGTTTTCACCGAGTGATTTATCAATTTGCAGGAGATTGCGCGTCGGAATTTGGTAAACACCAATTTGTTCGTTCTCGCCCCCCGGAAGACGACGACGACAGCAGCGCTCGGCGAAAGAGACGCGCGAGAAGCGCTTTATACTCATCGGCTGTACATGCGGGAGAGAGGGAGATAAAGAGAGGGCTGCTGCAGCCGGCGGGAATGAGAGGCAAAATCGGTTATGCATATATATCAGCAAAACCAATTTTCTTGTACGATTTCGTCAGTGCGTTAAAATATGCATGGAATTTGGTTAAGCCACTTGCGGACCGGGGGCAGGACGGCCGAGATCTTGCCCTCGAAGCTGTTACCATGCCATTAGCATGGCATTGCACGAGGACCGCCCTCGTAGTTGTTACTCTGAATAGTCGTTAGTGTTTATTTCTAAGCGCATATACCTCGTCTCAGCTTTACCCTTACTTTAATATTTGTCATAAGCAATTTCACTTGCTTATTGACACTATCAGCCTAGCAACTCTTGTTAAACTCATTACTATTATTTAAATTTAAAAAAAAAGAAGCAAATTTTCGTAAATTTATACATTTTGTGCCGTTTATTAAAAATAAAATCGAACTCGTGCTGTTATCCAAGGAAATATGTTTCAATCTCGTTTGAGTCATAGTACAGCGTAGTCAGTTTACGCGTTGGAGGGCCAAAGCTGTTGCAGCTTGCACGCGACAGGGGCGATGACGCAACGGCCCTTTGCCTAGGCGTCGAGGGGAGCGGGAATTGGCGCGCGAGTCGAAGGAGACGCGGCGCCGCGGACTTTTGTTTCCGAAGAATCGTAAAAATCGCTTGCTCGAAACCCCGACTCGGCTGCAGAGCGAGAAAGAGAGAGAGAGAGAGACATTTTTATGCGACTCACATTAATTTGCATAATCGAATATAAAATTTGAATAATGCGCGAGTTCGCCGTTTTTTTTCTTTCTCGATTCGCCTTGCGGGGCCGCGTTCGCTTCTTGCCAGTCGTATGTCATCACCCCCTCCAAAGCTAAGGGGTAATGCGGCAGTCGCGCGGCGACCTCGCCTGGATATGGAAAAATCGCGGGGGCCCGGCTACCGTCGTCTGCCGCTGCGCGATCGTAATTAAAATTTATGCTTCTTTTTATGCATGCATATTTTTCGCCGACCTTTAAAGATGATTTTTCTATGTAACGAATGAATGCGGAAAAGCTGTAATTTCGTTAAAGGAATGTGTATTTTATACTAATGCAATTCGTTAGGCATCAATTGTGAAATTTGTTATAGCAAAGTTTTGAATAAATAACCAATTTTATAAATTAATGAGTACATAATCGAATACAAACTGATAAAGCGTTACATCAAATCGTTCTTATTAGTGATGGATAACATTGCAATCAACTGAAGACAACCATTATGAATATTACTAATTTAAACAAATATCTGTTGTTGTTAAATTTATAAATTAAAGTTTGATACCCTGCTATTTACCCCTTGATAAAATTCGCTTATTGACGTTACCATCCTACGGGAAGTCTACTTTATTCTACAAGGTATGCAGTAGTCGCTAAGTTACCATCAGAGCAACTGAATCTTGTAGAGCAACCCTGACCTTTTCCCCCACGATCTACGCAGGTCATAGTTTCAGTATAAACCATGTAGAGGTCGTTCATTTATGGTTACGAAAAGAAATTATAAAATACATATTTAACAAATTAGATCAATTAAACTTTAAAATATTTGAGCAAATTTTTTAAAAATCTCATCTTTAAACATTCAAATACTAATTATTATTAGACATTTCCCGTTTATCTTTAAAAAAAACATAATGTTGTGGATGAGATCGATATACGTATTTTCGACGGTTCTCCTAATCATCCGTATTAAAAAAAAAAAATCCAAACTTAACCGTTTGTTTTATTAACGTCAAATAAAGTGGGTAGATAGCTGATATAGAAAATATAGGTTTTATATATACCAATTGATCAAAGTTTGAAATTTTCGACTTCGATTTAATGCATAATGCCAAAATGTAAATTGTGATCGATTATATTATTTGAGCTCACTTAATAATAAAAATATCTTTTTGATTTTGTAAATTAAAACTTGTCATAAAAATTTCACACCTTTTCTTAACTCGCTTTCACTTTTACTTCTCTCCTTAAAAAAAGCAAAAGTAATAAAATCGATAAATCTAAAAAGAATCCAAAAATACATTACGCGTGATTCATTAAATTTTTCAAATATCTCGAAAAAATAACTCAAATTTAAAAATACCAAAGATTTTATCGGAACCCGTTGGAATTTGTTTGTTTTTTTTTCAGAAAAACGCTCTTAACGAAATATCGACAACTTGCCTCGGCATTGAATTATAAAAATCATTCGAAAGCCCATAGCGAGTAGAGAGAGTGAGCTGTCTTAGGGAGCAAAGCGAATTCAAGCGCAACATTAATCATTCATTGCGTGCCAAAAAACTTTGCCGACGGTGTAATACCGAAGGGGTATAATTTAAAATTCCACACATTACGCTATCAAGCCCAAACCCTCTCGCCCGACTTTCCGAAAATTCACCATTTATAACGATGGGCTCTCTCCCTCCCTTCACCGCGCTTAGGGCGCGAGAGGTGAGCGCTCGAGCCGGAAATTTCCAAACTCCGATGCTTATACATCATTCAGAGGTTGGCCAAGCGAGAGTAACAAGCAAAACGACAGGGGCTATTGCACCGCCGGCGCCAGAGGCTACTAATAGTCGTTTAAGCGAGAGACGCTCGCTCGTTATTTAACACCTCCTCAAAAATGATAATTGTACTGTATTTTCTCGCGTCTATCAAGTTGTGAGCGCAAGAAAGACGGCGTCAAGTGTAGAGTGCGTAATTGATGCGTTTATGCGCGCCGATCAGAGTGGCGAGTGCGACTTGCACGACCTGCCGCTGTCGTACAACGGGAACAATGCGCCTGCGCGCTTACTCAGGAAATAGAGAGAGCTTGCAGTGGCTGCAAGCTCTCTCTCCCTTGCTCCCCTTCTTCCTTCCTTTCCCGCTGTCGACTATTACGGCTGGCCCTCTTGCTCGTCGTTTGATCAATTTGCGCCAACGATAGCGCAGCCATTGACGTAGTCCGAGAGAGCATATCGTGCGATAGCTTGCAGACTGCGCACTTTGCGTTCTATATACGCCCCGATCTAGAAGGCTCGAATTGATTCGACTGCAAAGCTTGATAATGCTACGTCGGTTCTGGTAAAAAAAAATAATAATGTTCAATAAATCATTCGAAACAACGTTTGCGCTGGCAATTGGCATCATAAAATCCAACAAGTGAATTAGTCACCGAGTCGATCCTCCCCCCCTCCCAACGAGATCACGCTCGTATTAATTAAGCTCCTCGCAAGTTTTATTATCGGGCACAATAGCCGAGTTTCGCTATCGCGCAGTATACGCCAAGTCCAATCAATTAACGCGAACACTTTAAAACTGGTCACGCGAGAGAGAGAGAGAGAGAGGCCGCTATAGCCTGTCGTCAGCGTCGTCGTTCAAATCGAACGGCACGCACTAGCGCATATGCCCCGGCCAAATTCATGTTTTACCCAAAGCGAGAGAAAGAGAGACAGAGATAAAGAAAGATATTTCGCGGACACGTACGAGCGAGTTAATTCGCCAATTTAAAATCCCCATTACCGATAATAAAGCAATGAAATGGCGCGCGCAGCGAATTCCTGGGCGTGCGCTCTCTCTCTCTTTCTCTCGGCAACTCGCCGTTGCGCTCTTGGCATACACACACACACACACACACACAGACGCCGCGGCAGAGCATTTCGCCCCGACGAGGCACGCTGGTCTCGCGGTGGTCCAGCTACCTCCTCTCTCCTCCATCCACAGCAGCAGATCTCTGCCCCTCCCGCGGTGCCATCAGTGTATCTCGTGCCGATCGCCGGGAGCGCGTCCTCCTCTCGCGCTACTCCGCGGTGCATGGGCTATTCCCTCGTGTCGCCGCTATACACTGCCGTTGCAGCGAGAGAGAGAGAGAACGCGGGGGCCACGCGCGAAGGATAGCCATTTAGAGGCAGCCTTGACTTTGCCCGTTTAGGAGAGAGCACCGGCTCTCTGAAAAACCACTTCTTCTCGAGTGCGTGAGCGCGCGCTCGATGACCCCACTCCCCCTACTCCTCCCCCCAGTGTCGCCGTCCCCCGGCCTCATGCCGCGTGCGCGCAAGAGAGACGACGACTCCTGCCCGTTCCACGGCATTCGGAGCTCCGAAAAGCAGTCCAGGTGCACTTCTCACGCTGCGGCTGGAGTATCGCGCTTTTTGGCACGCGCCCGCAGCTTCGCGGTAGATCCTTAGATGGAGTCAAGCGCGCGATATCCATATTAATACGCTAAGAGCGCGAGCCAGCCCGCTCTCTGACGAGTTGGGGGACATCGGCCCCCCTCCCTTCTCCTACTGCTACCCTTCGATGCCATCGGGGCTTTTTAGGAGAGTAATCCCGGCTTTTTGATACGACACCGGGGAATCTGTGCCTGAAAAAGGAGGCGAGCCTTACCCCTTCTCTCTCTAAAGGCTCGCCCGGCGTGGCCCGCTTTTTCGGGCACTTTTTCCTCCTTCCTCTTGCATCTTATCCTTGTCTTCGACGAGTGAACGTGCACGCGTGCGCATCGACATGTCCGTGGGAGAGTCTGCGCGAGGGATTATTGAATTCGGCAGTATAGCGCCGGCATTCCTTGTTTTAACCCGTTCGGTTTACGTAGATTGCCGAGCTTGGGACTTTCCGATCTTGTATCTCAAGAGACCTATCTCTATGTCCACTGCTGCGCTATGAATAGGCTAAAACGTAATTTTTCCATATGTCACTATTTCGTTCCCAATTAAAATTGTGCGGATAAGAGAGGCGTAGGAGAGTTATGCGCAAATAGAAAGAGGCATTAGCTAGGCTCGTCGGAAACAAAGCTAGAATTGAAGATCGCGGCGGCGGGCGTAACGCGGTGGTGGGAGGGAGAGCAATACACTCTGGCCTGACATATTCTCAGGCGCATCAAGCGCCCTCATCCCGGTAAACCAGCGACATTCTCGCATAGGCACTCTCACCTAGTCATCACGGCGTGACGTATAGAGAACTCGTCGAGCGCGTACTCCCGCACAGCCCGATGATGCATCGGCCTTACTTTACGCTATTATCACGTATAATCGCGCGTCGCCCGGTTGCACAAGCACAAGCCACGTCCAAGGACGATGGCAAACAGGGATGCGAGGCAAGACTGATTTGCATGTAACGCTACTGCTAACGCCGACGCCACCGCTCCTGCTGCTATTGCTGATGTGCCACAATGAAATTTTCGGTGTGTGGAATCAAAACAGTGTCGAATAGGTGGATTGAGCTAAGCGTTTAGGCGAATTTTTCTATGGAGATTAGGAAAATTTTAAACTGATAACAATTTGAAAGTGATAAGAAAAAGGAGCGCACGTATTCTACGTACAAGTGATTTTTCAGATTTTTTTGGATTAACAAAAGATAAACTTCAGTTTGTTTAGTTACAGAAAAATCGGATTTATTCAGATCGATAAGAGAACAAGCGCTTTTCTTCTACTCTCGGAAAGTTTGTTGAAAAAATCTTTTACAAAAGTTTTTCGAAAGTCTATTTTTTTAGGCTTTTCAACTATTTCAATCTTAATTGAATCTCTCACGTTTCGAAAAAAAGCTGAGGTAAACATCGATTCTATTCCGTTTTCCTCCGTAACTTGTTTTGCAACTAAACAAAAATAAAATATTTTTTGTCTTTGCTTCTTACTTTTTATTGAAATCTCGAAAATCGAGCAAACCCGTTTTTTAGAGGGATGTGCCACAATGTCGCGTGCGTAAACGAAGCCTGCGTTCAGGTCGTACGGTATCTATGCGAAATGTGTTCTTGCGGCTGTTGTTGTTGTTTTTTTACGGTAGTATTCGCCGGGCTATAAAAGTAACAAAGGAGCCAGCGATAAAGCCATACACCTTGGAATTGGACGTTTCGTCTTTTGTCTCCCCGACGCGCGTCCAGCCGAGCAAAACTTTTTCGTGCCTTGCTTTACCCTCCCCTCTCTCATCTCTCCCTACTTTTAATGGCTTTCCTTTCTTCTTCTTTTTTATGAGCAACAAAATACAATCCGAATGGTCTTCTCGACGTCCCCTAACCTCGTCCTTGATTAATAATAAGATATAGCGAGATTGAGATATCACTGCTGAAATTAAAGCGGAAATAAATGTTTACGCCGGAATAGAGGGTTAGACGGATTGCGTGACTTTTATTTCTCTGAGGATAAAGTATTGGCAGCGGATGCAGTTGGAAGGGGTCAAAAGTAACGTTGGCTTAATGGATTGGCCGAACAATTTCCTTCGATGAAAGGTTGATTTTCCAATCAATATGAATTTTCAAGGAAAACCATTGATAGAAACTCGTTTGGTTAAAGATTGAAGAAAACGATTTGTAGTTTTTCGAATGGCTAATTATCAAGCCACGTAATTAGCAAATCATCTCGGCTACGAACTTGTTCTTTTAATTAAAGGGCGAGAAAACAAAGTTGACGGGAAGAAAAGAGCGCGACGTCTGGGCGAATATTCAGCGTTTCTCTTTTTCCAGCCGTTAATAGCATTGGCTATACGGCAAAGAGGATGAAAAAGACTAGGCAAGAGTAACTCCGGCGTCTCTTTTCTTAACCTCCCGAAATTGCTCGGCGAAGCGCGCAGAAGCAAGGCCAAAGTCGCGCGCTTGCGGGAGCGGCTCGGCCGGGCATAAAGCCTCATCAAATATAAAAACGAAATTCAAGATTAAGCCGGTCTCTAAAAACAACAAGCCCCGAGTCTTGCAGCTCCTCGTCGACCCTCGAGAGGCGCAACTACTGCTGCAGAGAGCTACTACTCCAGCCGAGACTGACTCTCTCTCTCAAACGCGTGTCTCGGGCATCTCGCTGTATACAGCCGGCGGCGGGGAAAAGCCTCCGGATCCGAAAAGCCCAAGGAGTAATTCTATTTACATCGGGCTTTCTCTCCTCGTCTTTCTCGCGTTTCCGCGCGGACCCAGCCGCGCAAAGAGTCTGTCTTCGTTTCCAGGCTCTCGCGGATATAGAGTCGCGTCTCAAAGCTCCGAGACGACCTTTGGGATGGAACGGGGGTGAGGGAAGGGGGGCCGAGGAAGAAGAAGCTGCCGGCAACTAAAGTTAAATAAGTAACGCCTGGGCCGCGGCGGCAGCAGCAGCGACATAACGTCGAAACTTACGCTGCGCGCCCGGGCTCTCGCTACTCCATTTTTCATTTCGGAAAGTAGTTGCGCCGGCTGCATTATGCAGCTCCGGCGGCGTCGCGCGTCCGCCCGGCCCTAGCGAGCCTCCGCGCGCGTTTTATCTCCTACTGCTGCTGCGAGCCAAGACTACCGAGCTCACCTGAGCCGCCTCCCTCCCCCCGCATTTTCGTCCTTTACGCCCGACGACGACGGCGGCCTTGTCGACGCCAACTCGCCTTGGCTATATAGCCCTCCCCCTCCCTGCACTACACTCCTCGCCTCCGACGGATTTACATCGGCAGTCGTCGTCGTCGCCCTCGTACCGTATGGCTTTTTCATTTCTATCCGCTTTTACCTCTTCTAGCCGGCTCATGGATATATCTCGAAAGGCTCTCTTTTTCTTCCGCTCCCGCGATACTTTTCGACTTTTTTTTTGGACTTTTCTCGAGACAACTCTTGCGAATACGCGCGACTTTTCGTGCAGCCGAGAGATTTTTTGCTCCTGTCATTCTTTTTTTGTTCTTTTTTTTTCAACACTGAAAGTGACGTGTAGTCGAGATTAATGATAGCCTAAATGATTTTAATTTTATAACCGTCTATTGTTTTTTTTCCATTCCATCGTGGCTGTTAAAAAGTTTCGAATGAAATGGAACTTTAAACAATTTGCGTTTTTTTTCTCACTCTCGAAACGTAGATTGGATTACCTCGTGCTATTCTTGCAAGGGCAAAGTTGTAACCCGAACATTTGTAACCGCATCAAAAAAGAAGATGAGAAGGAAAAAAAAGTAAACTCGGAAAAAAGACGTCAGTCTGGCTTAGAAGATAATAAATCTTACACTTTTTTATCCGAGCCACGCCGAGCAGGTGTGTTTTCACTTGGCACACGCGCTGTCTCGTCGTCCATCCATCACAGGGGCCGAAACTGCCGAATTTTCCAGCCGAGGCGGCGCGCGACTAGAGTCGTTTGTTTTATCGGCCGTTCCAAGACGAAAGAGAGGAGGGCCTATGCGACCAAGTCCGATGGAAAAATCCAGCAAGAACGCGCTACGAGATTTCTCGGGGCCTATATAGCGCGCGCAGGCATCTCGTGGACGCGCTATCGCGTCACGCTCACCGCGACGGCGGGGGATGGCCACTTCTCGAGGGCTCGCGATAAATCTGCTGCTGGCAGGGTGGCGCAACCCTTATCAAGCCCCGGCTCTCTCACTCCCTTCGCATAGATCGATGCGCTGGAGGCACGAGCTCTCCATCTCCGGGCGTCTGCTAACCTGTTGGGCTTTAACAAGCCAATCGAGAATAGTTTCTGGAGTCGCGCGCCTGCGGCCTGGCGACGGATCGACCGTTTCCCCTCCGCCCCTTCTTGCCCCTCGCGAGAACCAACCAAGAGGCAAGCTTAACTTAATTAAGCATCGTTCTGCGACTGCCAATAACAGCAACTTGGCCTGGGAGAGTGTGGCCCTCGCGCGCACCCCAGCTGTCCATCTGCGAGGCGTTGCTTAACGCTGGATAGATGCAAAGTAAACCGGTATCCATACAGATTTCTTTTGTCTGCTTGACGTGTAGCTGTTGGATCGCATTTATTAAATGATATATATTTCTTATTCGTCTAAAGTGTAGTTAACTCGACTATATTATTAAGAAAAAAGTAGTTATCAAATCAAGAAGTCAACTAGCTTTGATTCAATTGTTACAGAATTTGCAAAGTTTGCCATCAATGTTATTACTCGAAATAACTTTTAATGAATCCAGCGGAATTCGTTTAAATTGAGTTACAAGTTATATTACACGCGAGGAAACTGTACGATCTGCATTATTCCCATGTGAATTGAGCGATTGAAAATAAATTTTATTCGACATTTGTTCTTAGATAGCTGCAAATAGTCTAAATTAATTTCTAACATTGTTAGAAACATAAAATTGTAAAATGGTACTCGTAAAATTTGATAAATCAAATAATACCTCTGAGTAATCAAAACTTTTAGACGTTCGTGCAATTTCAATGTTATCCGCTGCACGTGCACCTCTTCGTAATCGGTATGCATTTCCGACGTTGGTCTTGCAAAAAATGCGAAAAAAAGACTGACGGGCTCGTAGGGTATACCTCGGTCCTAAAGTGTTCGCTCAACGAAGATGGTATTGCAATACGGGTTCGCCTTGACGTTTCAGAGCATAAAGAAAATTCCTCGACGCACAGCCACACACACACATATATAACGTGCAAAGTGTAATCTGTTATAAGTAGGAGGTAGGAAAACGCAGTAGCCGACCAATTATTACCGGAGTGGCCTCCGAGAGAGGAGAAAGAAAGGGACAGGGAGGAGAGCAAATAAGAGAAAGAGAGAATGAGAAAATGCAAGCTCCTTAGTAGACGGCGAAGGCGGGCTTAATAAGGACGAAGGTTTCGGCGCTGTGGCGGTTCCCGTGGGCAGCGCTGCTGCTGCTGGCGGCGGCGGCAGTCCGAGCTCCGAGGACACAAAGAGGAGGCCGATACAGGAGGTCAAAAATGCGCTCAAAAAATTGCCGCCAATTTGAATTGCTAATAGGGCACGCGTGCGCGCGCGCAACCGAGCGTCCGTTTGCTCGCTCGGAACGGCCGCCGCCGCCGGCGTATGGTCAAGGGGGAGGGAAGAGGAGGCAGGGTGGCAGCAGAGCCGGGCGGCCGAGAGCCGCTGGCAAAACAATGGCCGCGCTCTGCCTCTCTCTCCCAGCCCACCTCCTCTCCCTCTTTCTGCCGCTGCTGCATAGCGGTATATAAGCCGGCGAAACGGAGCGGTGACGAAGTCCATATAAGTGTCTCCTTCGGCTCGCTCTCCGCAGAAATGCAGTCCGTGCGGGGAAAACGGAATGAATAAAAAACGCGCGAGCAGCCGTGCTGCGGCGGCGGCAGCGGGGGGAGGCGAGCTCGCCGGGGAGGGGGCGACTCCTCTCTCATGCCGGACGAAAGAAGCCAGAAGGCGCGGAGAGGAGAGAAGTCGCGGTAGCGCACCCTAAATAATTAGTCACTGCCACGTCCGCGAGTGTTCCCCCCGCATAGAAGAGGCCGCTGCGTTGCAGCCGATGCGCCTCTCTTTCTCTCTCGCAGAATCGCGGAGAAAGGGAGAGCGGGGAAACAAACGAGCTGGATCCACACGGCGGCGATGACCGTCCGTGGGAGCCGGAGAAAGCACTGGAGAGAAGAAAAAAAAAGGAAATTGCCAAGAGCACTGGATTGAAAAAAAAGAAGAAAATAAAAAAAAAAGCAAACTGGGAGGAGAGAGGGCCGGTCGCGTGGTTGGGGCGGTTGAGGAGAGAGAGAGCGAGAGAGGAGTCAACCCTATACCGCCGCCGACCCCAGCGCCGGCGATTACGGAAAGCCGATCAAACGGGGCCGCGCGGCGCGCCCATTGTGTTGGCCGGGCCGCGCGCTCATTTCGGCTGCCGAGGGCGAGAGACAAGCTCACCTAGTCCCGCGATTGTCTCCGCGCCCGAATAATACACGCCGGGGGTCTTGCTTTTTCGCTCCCATGAAGCTACCGACATTCCACCGCTCTCTTCTCCCCCTCCCCCCGCCCCGCTCTTTTTCTTCTCTCATCGATGTTACGCGCAGGCCACATAACAAAGAGAGGAGACTGCTTATGGCTCCTCTTTGTCGGGCTCAATTCGGCTTTTTATCCGGCTGATTTAGCAACTTGGCCCCGATTAAGACGTATATTGTTATTTATTTGTTTGCAAATTGCGGGCCTTTAAAAAAAAGGATCGGTTAATCAAAGCTAAACGCGGAGCTTGCGATGTATATGAAGCCCGGTTGAATTTTCAAAGTCAACGAAATGGTATATATTTCGCGACGGCAGTAGGCTTATTATTCAGCACAATACACTCGGCTGAAATTGAATAAATTCAGTTTTACGATCGAGATTACTCGAACATTGTATGCGCGCGCGCGTATTTAAAGCGATGAAATGCTGGAAAATGAAAAACAACGTGTATGCGCGCAAATGATCGCGACGACATCAAACGATAGATCGTTCCTCGAGCATGTATTCGCGCGTTCGAAATTAACATATACCCACCGGGTTTACGCAAGCCATCAAAAGTTTGAAAATAAAAAACCAGCAATCTAGCCGTTTGAGTTATTCGTAGAAACAAAAACGACAAAGGAATGCAGAAAGTGCACACTTTTACCTTTACGGAGAAAAGAGAAAAAGCAAAAAGCTGCAACCAACAGCTCAAGCTCAGTTTACTTTTCAACGCGTCAAGTGCATACATAGACGATCGCCCACGAGCCGCGCCAGTGCTGCGCTGTATTCTTCGGGGATGCTAAACACGATATCCGCCGTAAAAATGCAAATGCTACGCGCGCAAGAGAGAAAGAGCATTGACGCGCTCCCTATCTCGCTTCCACCTGTCTCTTCCTGCTCCCCTTCCCTCTCCTCCCCTCCCCCCTCCGTTCTCTGCTTTATCTCGTTCTTGCTTCGCTCAACAGGTCTATAGAGACAAAAGTTAAGACTATATCGTAAAGCTTTCTCTCGCGGTGGCAGTGGCGCGCAGCCGAAAACCTCGGGGGCGCGCGCGGCGGCAGCCTAAGCGACGGAGACAGTTTTATGACGGCGATTCCCCCTCCTCCCCACCCCCGGAGGCTGGACCGCTAAACCACTTCGGCAAACTAATCGGGGTTTATGGCTTTAAAGTCCCTGTTGAACTACGAGGCTAAAGCTCTCCTCGGGCCCAGGCTAGCCTCTGTCCCCTCCCCTTCCTCTTTTCCTATCGGCCATCCTGTATGCCAGTGCTCGCCACCACCTCCTGCTTTCCCTGATTTTTAACCAGACTCAGGTTCGTAATTAATGATTTTAACCGGGCCACCAGGCGATTTATTTCATTTTCCCGGCGAGTAAGTATACGGTGATCGGACGTCAGGCTTGATCAAGCGCTTGGAGCGGTTTGGAAATTTGCGCCCGATTTTTTAGTTATTTAGAAATTCAGAGAAGAAATGCTGTGGCTAAAAGGGTAGTTTTGAATTATACATTTAATAAAATAGAGAAAATTTTTGTATGTTATAAAATAATTTCTTTTTTTGTTACTAAAAAAATAATTAAAATTTAAAAATGAAATACATAGATTTAATACGTATTCAACCCTACGATGGAAATATTAAAAAAGTGCATAGTAAATGTTAACGAACAAGGCGGTTTCAATGCTGCCCTATAGTGATATATTCCGAAATAATTATAGGAGAGCAAACCCATCGAATAATTCACTCTCTCGAAAGTCTATTATAAATATTGATATTTCTTTAACTTCTAATGAACACATTATGGCCATCATTAAAAAAGAATTATTGTGTTCCTGGTTTTATCTAACTCAGCGGCCGACAGCTCGGCGCTGTTCTCGATACAATAAATACGACTTGTTTTGCTGTATTGATGAACATAAAAAACTTCCCTCGTAATTAGGCTGGAGATCGTAATTTAAAATTTAACAAGTTAACCCTTTTTTTCTATTATTATTTCGCATGTTGCGCCAAGATTTATTTATAAGCTTAAATCAACATGCGAGAAATTTTTGATGCTCGTCCGGGAATGAATTAACGCGATTTTAGATTGAGCAATAATAAAATAAGTAAGACTAAAGATTTGAAATTTTAATAACCTCATTTAAAAGCGTTGAAGAAATATCACGACTTCATCAGCTAATTTTTTCTTTGAGTTTCAAAGTTAAGCTTGTTGGCATATTTCATTAATTTAAATAAATCTTATTAAAAGTTTAATGAAATTTCGACGATGCGTACATAGAATGAAAAACAATCAAATTGTTTACAGGCGATTATTGCTAAAGTGTAAGGCACGAGTTTTCGGGTGGCTTCGATTTTAGATAAAACCGTCCTAATTTGTTAATAATTAATATTGCATGATTGATTGCAAAGTAAATTTAATATCTAATCTTATTATGAATCTTACGCCAATTATACCAATCTTGTTAAAGCTAACTTAAATTATAGTACGTACATAGGCAGCAGTTTTAAATAAATTAAACTTTCAAAAACTAATTAAACTTTTTAAAAACAATCCTGGTCTCTGTTGCGAACACAACTTACCGTTTCGTGATAAGCTCGTTGAGTACGCCGCTAAAAAAATGTCAGACATCAATGTTCAGATTTTTATTTAGATATTCATTAAATGTCGGTCAAAATAAAAATAAAAATTTCATACTAATCACAAAAATTAAACAAATACATTTAAACTAACAAAGTAGAATAAAAAATAATTATTAAAACAAAGCTGTCGGGCATATCAAAAGATGGAAGCGTCAACGTGAAATTAGAATCCGGAGCAACAACGGCGCCGTTATATTTGCCCAGGCCCGCACAGTCGTACGAACAAACACAAGCCCGCACAGGGCACAGGAAGCGCGCGATCGCAATATTCAGTCGTGGTGACTGAAATCTCAAGCATCGCGCACAATATGCTGATTGACGTTCTCTCTCCGGGCTTGGCTCAGGTTCAGTGGCTGGTGGGAGCGGAGTGGCGAGGGAGAGTACACCGAGGTGGGGGGGGGGAGTGTAGGGGTGTAGCGGCGAGGTGCATTAATACTAATCGGGCTATGGACGCTGCTCAAAGTAAATCAGAGCGAAATTACAGTGGGGAGGCCGCGCAGCGCGTCGATGCCAATCAATCCCCCGCGCGGCCTCGCCTGGCCCGTCTGGCCAAGCGCGAGTATCGCGGTAATTGCCGAGCTTATTAGTCGCACCGAAACGAGTCGCGCGCGTCCCCGTTCGGCTTGATTAGCGAAGCCCCCAACGTAGCCTCCTCCACTCTCTCTCCCCCCTCCCCGGCCGCAGTTAGGTGTTTTTCCCAGATTTGTCCGCCGCTGCTACTTCTCCCTCCCCCCTAACGCACACAATGCGCGTCATTTTTTCAATTTTCGATTTTTTTTCGTTTTAAAATTGAGCCGCGGAGAATCGGACAGGGTGAACGTCGCGCCGGGACGTATTGCTAACAAAAAAAAACGGCTGTAACCTCAAAAGTGACCCGCGACACAGGGACTTATCAGAGTCGCCGGATAATAGGACGCTCCGAAAGAGAGAAGCAGCCGTAGCCAGGCAGGTGGGAGTCGGAGAAGAAAAAAACGTCGCACAAACCTTGTGGGTCAGTCTCGTATAATAATGCAATTTCCCCTCGACGACGGCGACGGGCAGCAACGACGACGACGACGACGCCGAGGACGATGTGGGTATAGGTGGGAGGGAGAGAGAGAGACTGCAACTCTCTCTCGCTCCGGCATTCCTCGCTGGGCCTTGGGTCGCATTCCGGGCATTCCCGCGCACTCGCGTCCGCCGCCTTTTTTGCGCGAATAAAGCCAGAATGCTAATTAGGCCGCGCGGCGGTAGCCGAAACGCGCGCGCCCGGGCGAAAACCGGCGCCGCCGCGCGAGAGAGAGCGCACCGCACACACGCTCTCTCTCCCCCCGCGCGTTCTCTACCTGATCGAGTGGCTGCAGCGGCCACCATGCGTACACTTTTTTCTCGCGCGCATCGCGTCTCCGAAATGTAACCGGGAGGCGATTGTCCGTACCTCGCGGATCGACAAAAGTTCACTACTCGCGTTATTTACATAAAACGTATTACAAGTTAGTATGGCCGGAGAGGATACTGTGCGGGTACTGAAGAGCCGGAAATGACGGTTACACTTACAGGAGGGCGCGCGTGTTCCATTTTTCAGACTCTCAACGACTCACTCGGTCGCTGCTCCTTCTTACCTCCCCCCCCCCCACGGACCCCTCTCACGCGATTTAGACGCGACCGTTGTCGAGCAGTTCCGGGAAATTCGCTCAGCGTTGCGGGAGCGGAGCTCTCCTCGTCGAAACATTATTTTTGTTCACAAACAGCTATTCATTTTCATTTTGACGAAAAATTTGGCGGAGTTAATTTAGTTCGGCGTAACAATGACGCGAGCTTAAGATCTTGCGATGCAATTAGAAACGCATCGATTTTATTTTTCAAGACTTTGTGATGGCGTCTATGGATGAAATTGGTGGAAAGAGCAAACTCTGCTGGACGTTGTATCCAGGTAAGACTAAGTAACCATTAGTAAATCTGATGATGTCGTGTGTTTTGTTACATATTTTATAAATTTGTTTAGTATTTCAAGACTCTTACGATAATGAGTATGGAGGTTATGTTTGCTTTTGAAATTTGATGCATCACTTTGCTTCGACGAAAGTACCTGCTTACATTAATATTTAATCTTGGGTCATCGCATTTAAATGTAGTGAAATAAAGTCTGGAGATGTTGAGGTGCAACATTATAGAGGTTAGTAAAATTACTTTTACCTGTTCTACGACAATGTCACTACTTACTTTAATAATTTACAAATGATAATATTTCATAATATTTTATAATATTTATTAGAGTATTCAAAGGTAAATTAAATTGTCTATTATTACATTTTTTTAAATGACTTGAGCAAGCATTTAACTCATAGTCAGCATAATTAGTTTATAATTTTTTTTCACCATATAATTTTGTCAATTTTTTTGAGATATGGCAAAATTGTTCAACATGTGTAAATGTAAAAGTAGTTTACATTGACTAAAGAATATTTTTCTGTACTAAAATTAGTATGCTAGATGGTAAAAACTGATACCTTCCTTACTGCACGTATTTTTTTAATTCATTTATTTATTATTCCTACTTAATTATAATACATTTATTATTTTGTAATTTTTTAGCTTACAAATATAGTTTTGTATTACTTCATACGTAATCTAAGAAAAAGCTTAACATTTTAGTACTGGTTATGGTATTTAAACATTAGTTAAACTGCGTTATTGCAAGGTTATAAAATTTACTAAAGGAAGCGTTAACTTTAGCTTGCTATTTCTATTTCTTATAAAGTTTTGTGAATTCTTATTAGGTACAATGAAATTGTTTTAATCAAGTATATGTAGAAGCAGTTACAACTTCATTAAAAACACTTACGTATACTTGAATAAATATGCTAATGTTAATGCAATTTATTTCTGTGCATTACTGTTTGTTTGTTTTATAATGACCCTTTGGACTTTTTTTTTATTTTCATATCAAAACAGTGAAAATTAACAAAAATATCTTAGTCAACCATCCAAATTAAAATGAGTATACAGCTATTATAAAAAAATCCTTATTACTAGGTAATTAGCAATAGCCGGCAGGCAGCAACTTCTGAAATTATCAATTTGAAACCTCATTAACGACACTCGCGTCGCTCAATTCCTCAACTATTCCGCTTATAATACGACGGCCGTTGACTCGGTGACTTTTCACGTCGACGCTGGAAAAATTAGCTGAAGGTGGGTTGGGGGGGAATAGCTTGAAAAAGTTTTTCAGCCGGGAGAGTCGCTAGTGGCCGTCGTCCGAAGGTGGCAAGAGAAAAGGACGAGGGTCTTTGCTCGTTGCGAGAGCGTCTCCTGCGCCAGTTATGGGCAAAAGTGATTCCAATTATGTTAATTAGTCGAGGGCGCCACTCCTTTCTTCAACGCTGAACTTGCCTCTTTCGCGCCGCGTCTCCTCGCCCAGCTGCGGTCGTCCGGCAGGGTACTCGCCTCCAAACCTACTCTTTTCTCCTCGTCGCTACCGGCGCTTCACCTCCCTCCCCCCCATTCTCTGCGCAGGTTGCGCGGAATCGCCTCTCTTTAGCGCTTTCATTTCGCTCTTCTTCCTTTATTTCTATCTTACCTCAATCTCATTAAGGAACTTACGCGCAATTACATGGTTTCCGAGAGAGCCTCACCTCCGTCCAGTGCGCGCGGTGTAGCATTGTTGCGAGTTGACCACTTACGTGCGGCTCCTGTACGACTACTCTCTCTCTCTCTCTCTTCAAAGTTCCCTTAAATTTTCGTTCGCTGCTCGCTCCCTCGTATTTTTTTCTTTTTAGGCACATTCTTTTTTAGTTCCTAGCTGTAGCTTGCAAGAGTTGTTGCTGGTTTATATTTTTTAACTGCTGTTTCGGTGAAAACTTTTTATTATTCGAAATTTTCTGTAAAACGAAACGCGAACACGCGTGAGCTTACGATTTTGTGGCTCGTTTAAAGGGCGCTCGCATAAAATATTTTACATCTAAGGAGAAGCTTAACTTTGTAGTCACGCGTTTCTATTTTATGCACATACGGGCGTTTCATACAGGAGAGACGACCGCGCAAAATAAAGTAAAATAAAAATGTATATTCTTGCATCTGGTAAATTATTATTCTCGGTGTTTGTCGCTTATTAAAATAACACATTTTATGCTTTTTGTCAGTTTATTGATTTTAACTTATTTGAAACGCGAATAAACGAATGCAAGAATATTTAAAATATTGATTTATCATAATGTACCGCAATGCTTTTTTTTTAGTTTCACAAAAACATGAAAATATAACACTTTTGAAGTTGTAAATCAAAGTTTTGATAGAATCGTAAATCAAATTACAAGGCGTTTGAAAATTTTTCAACTGTTTAAAAAGCGACGGCTTGGCTGTGCATTCGATTTACATGCGCGCACGATAAATCGGCAAAGTCGTAGAATTCAAAATGTCATCGGAATAAAACGTAAAATTTTAAATATTCAATAAAGCCGGAAAGAGGCACAAAAGGGAGTTTTATAAATTTAACGGTAAAAAAAGGGTACGCGTACCCAAGTACGTAGAGTCAGCATTTGAAGCGAGAGCTAATTCAAAGGTCGAATTTAATTGGGCAATATGGACTTTACGAGATATTAACTGAAATATTTAATCACTGTCTTGGCCGGGTCCGTCTGCAAAGAAGCCGGAAAAAGTCTCTCCAGGTCTCATCTCCGGGCTCTGGGCAAAAGACGTCGGATAACGACGTGCAAAGAGATTAATGTAGCAAATTAGTATTCGTCGCCATACGCCTGAATTACCGAGTCCTTCCTTTCTCTCTCTTGCTCTTACAATGTCTCGCACGGGAGGGCTGGGCGCGCGCCTTTTACCAACTCCCTTTTGGTGATCTATACTGTCGTCCCTCCTCTTCTCCTCCTTCCCCCCTTCTTCCCTTGAATAATGCACCGATTTATTTTTCTCACGTACGCGGCGTCAATTAAAAGGAGGCAGCAGCAGCAAACGTTAATCGAGAGAGCCGGCTTTTCGCCGGTGATCGGAAAATTCAGCGCGCCGCTCTATGATAATTACCCGGGCAAGGATAGGCAAACGCGCAATAATTCACAGGCGAATTTGTCCGAGCCGAGGTTTTAATCAAATACACGTGTAAATGAATAATTTCGACTTTTGCTGCCAAGGGCCCACTCCGTAGGCTGAGCCTCTCCCTATATGATGTAGCACTTGTGCTATGCGCGTATGCGAAGTCGCGCGCTGGGGATGGGCTCTCTCGTGCATAAATCTATTAATTTAGCCGGGCATCCCAAATGAATCAATGCTTGGTAATTATATCAAGCCGCGTGTATTATAATCACGCACTGAGTGAACTAATATAATTACGCTTATGCTAATTTCCAATCAAGTATGCACATCGAGGCGCAAACAATGTAGTTATTAAATTTATCACTACTCGAGCTCGCTCATTTAATTCCCTCGTAATATCTATATTTTCGTTATACAGTGGTAAATGTTGATTCCCCGGCTACAAATACGCTTTTTAAGCGCGTTTCGTTTGTTTTATTTACCGCGCGCTCTCCGTGTAAAGTTTTGCCAGGTTTTACTAATTAGTCGTGTACACTCGCGCTGCCAAAGATAAACATCTTGTAACATCTGTACAGGCCGTATAAGTGTAGACGACGGCTAAGCTATCGATTGCCGAGTAATCGTAAAAAAAATAGGAATTCCTTGGAATTCAATGTAATTTATCGCCACGCAACGTGGCATGATTGACGCGGAAGATTACGCAATAATGAAAGTAATCTGATCTCCGTCTAATTTGAATACGCGCTCTAATCTTGTTTTTATCAGTAATAAATAGAAAACACACGCGAAGAAAGCTTTTGGCCTAATTTTTAATGTGCTAAATTATACATATATGCGTATCGATCTCACCCCTTTCGTTTGTACGTCAGCTTAATGTATGGAAATATACCGAGCGTGTAGTAGCCGCGCTAAACTGTTTCCTTATTACATTCTTATCATATCACTTTTCCGCAATGGTAGTTTACAAAATTAACGCGCTATAACTTCTTTCCAGTTTTCCCCTTCGAACAAGTTTGTCAAATACGATTAGTAAATTTTTCGAGGAAAGTTATGAAAAAAAAAATAAAACCTTGAGCTAGTAATACACGGCATCAGCACGGTACGTCGAGTCGGCAACTCCGTCCAATCCGTCCCGCTCGATTTTTCACCCAGCCTTCACCTCTGACCTGCCAACTTTATTTTTTCCCCTTTTAGCCAATCAAACTGAAATATGCGAAATTACGAGGGACAATAAAGCTCCGAGTCCGAACTTGGTCAATTTGCATGGACGACGCGCAGGAAAAGGGGGGGGGAAGGGAGAGGTCACATCTATGAAAAAGAAATCGCAAAGTCCAATATCACTTAGCGATTGGCCGTGAATATAGGTACGGTGCTCGCTCTCTCTCCTCTCGTTAATCGAATCATCGCGAGAGAAATTCTTAGCGCCCCGAGGTCCGATCATAAATAATCCTGCAGGCAAGTCCGGCCAATAACAAAGTTGCAGGCTCCCATTCCCCCTCGGCGTTGCTGCTTCACTTGAGACGCCGCAGGTCTGGCTACCTCCCGCGACGGGCAAATGATGCGTCTCGCTGCCGAGATTAATATCGGGGCCTCGAAAGAGGCGACGCGATCCAAGTGCTCGCGAACAAGCGGCGAAAATCGCGGCGGGATTCGCTCCTCTGCGAAGATCGATCGAAGGGCGAGAAGGCGGGGAGGAGGGGGGAGATATAGCGGAGGGATGTGGCGAACCGTGTACTGCCGGGAGCGGGCCGCGGGATGATATTTACCCGTCGGCGACGACTAAACACGCGCAGCAAATTAATGGCTCGTTGTCGTTCCGGCGAGAGAGAGAGAGAGAGAGAGAGAGAGAGAGAGAGAGAAGCGGGACTCCAGAGTTCCTACGTGTGTCTGTGGGTGTATGTGTGTGTGTGCAGACTGCATTGGGCCGCGTATTGACCGATGTGGTAATCGAGTGACGTGCTGGCGGACGCTTCTCGCTCTGGCTAAATTAAATACGTTACTCCTAATATAGGAATACATTTATAATGTATATTGAGAAATAGAGGGAGGCAGAGGAAGGACAGTGGAAGTGCGCAGCAGGCCTGTCTCGGATGCTGGGGGAAATCGATGGGGGACAAGGCTGAAACGGAATCGCCGAGCGCAGGAAGCAATTTATTTGCACCGGTGTTTTTCGCGGCCGCTTGGGATGGAAAGACTTGGCCTTTGGTGCTGATGTTTTCATTGTATTGGACTTTTCTATTAACCTGTAATTATTCGCTGGACTTTGTGTTGTATTGATTTTTACGTTACTTTTGCTTTGCAAAGGCAAATTGAAAAGTTGTGATTTTGAGCTTTTTCAGTCTGGAAAAGCTTTATATTGTTGCAGTTTTTGATTGTTACAGTTTGAATGACAGTTTCGATAGTTTTCTTTTTCTTCCTCGATACTATAACTTTATTCAGGTCATAGCCTTACGTGAATATAACTCTGATTATTATTCGTTGTTTATTATTTATTGAGATTTGTTGAAGCCTGGATTAAGCACTGAGTTTTATAGAAAATATTTCTATTCAGAGGTCTCTTCAAGCGAAAAGAAATTGAAAATTCAAACACTTATCCGTCCGTTTTATTTTTTTGCGTTAAATAGAAGAATAAAATTAAAACGCTGCGTAAAAGAACTTTTTTTATTTTCTACCAGTTTTTTACGCGAACAATATCCGGAAAACCGTCACTCATTTAATTAATACCACATAGTTGAAAGCTAATGAAAAAAAAACAAAAAAAATATAATAAAAAGCGCCGAAAAGAGTGTAAAATACGAGCAAATTAAATTTAAAGGATAAAAGCTCTAATTAGCGAAAAATAAAATTTAATTAAAACGCGTACATAAAGAAAAAAAAACGAAATTTGTTGTATTAGACATGCATCCCCGTGTTCTTGGAATTGAATTTTAAAGAAAAACTAATAATCAAAGCGCGCGAGAAAAAGTAAAGCCAAGCGCTTCGTTCTTTATTCCTTCGCTCCTTGCCGCCGGAGATTCCCGGGATCACTTTTCGTTTCCATCCAGCGAAAATCGATTTTCGATTAACTCCTATCCCTCTTGGCCCCCCGTCTCTGCCTGCCGTCGCCGCTCACCCAAAACGCTCCCAATAATCAAAGTTTCGCTCAAAAATGTGTATATGCTCGACAAGGGCCAAAAGGAGTATGGGATGAGTATGGAGGGGTAGGGGGCGCAAGCTCGCGCGGAATTTGCAATTTACACACGCTGGCCTGCAACGTGAAATTAGCCAAGCGCTGAGAAAGCGAGCGGCGGCGTCGGTGTGCGTGCACGTGCGTATACGTACTGCTCGAGAAAAGCCTCGAAACGGCGCGTTTGATTGGTACTTTCGGCCGCTCGATCCCCTTGATAGGACCGCCCGCGGCGAGTAACATTTTAATCGGACAAGCGCGGCCACCGTGCGCTGCCGCACGCGCGCGTCTGTGCTTTCTCCGTTTTCTTCCCGCCCCCTCCTCCTCCCGTCCAACTCTCCCTCCTCCCCGTACGCAGGCTCCCGCCACTCTCGGGCCCACTCCCGGGCGCGCTTCTTTTTCTTCCTCCTCTCCTTCGTCGTCGTCTTTCTTTTTTTATTCGCGTTTATTATCCTTTTTTTCCATGCGCCTCGCGTACCGTATTTACGTACATGAGCGCGCGTGTATATATGCGCGACGACGACGGTATGCGTAGTAAGTATACTTTGCCGCTGGACCGTGTCCGACCGATGTTTTAAATGTCTTAGCCTGCTGCTCTCGCCGGCAAGCCAGTACATGGAAGATTCCACGGGGGCCCCTTTTTTGACTTTGTTGCGCCCTGACGATTTTGAATTTTATTACGTTTATTAATTACTTGCTCCGGCAAATGAAAAAGTGTAACAAGAATTGGTAGGTTCCCCCCGCCCCATACACGAGTGATTCGCAATCAGCTTTAGAACGGTAATTTAAATACGTCGTTGTACACTGTTTACTTTATGAAGTAGTGAAAATAAAAAACCAAATATTTTGATTATCTTTGGCAAAAACCAATGAAATTATAGCTAAATTTTGTTATCAAATAGTTGAAACAAAACACATTTTTCTTAACCAAATTGCACTATGGACAATAATTACAAACTATAGGGTGATCACTACTGTATCTCTCAAAGCTCGTCATTTCGATGCTTAAAAGCACGAGACTACAAAAGCGTGAGAAATCTAGTCAAAGTATGGAAAAGAAAAACAAGGGAAAATCGTTTGCTTAGGCAAACCCATGAATTTTAATGATATTGACGTGGAAGGCATTCGCATGTATAGCAGCAGCAGCAACAGCGGAGTACATAGGCTCTCTCCCCCCAATGACCGCGAAGAGTACGTACAGAGATAAACTGAAAAAGAATGCGAGCCCGCTTGGCTCTTATGTATTACCGTCGCGGCGCATAATGCCTGTCATTACTTGGCACGTGCGCATCGATTTACCGGCGCTGCGTTATACTTTTAACTTAATCCGCCAGCCGCGACGGCTCTCCCGAGTTTTCTTATTCTTGCAGCCCCGGCTACAGCGGCTGTAACGTCCCTCTCTCCGGCTTGTGTGTAAACCGAGCGAGACGTGCCGAGCACGGCTCTCTTTCTCTCTCTCTCGAGCCTCGTACACGTGCTTTCAACCTGCTTCGCGTAATTTGTATACTTTGTCTCGTGTGCGGATTTCTTGATGGATGGTCGTTACAAGAGAGAGAGAGAAAAAAAGCACGTTTATGTATAGGGGAATGATAAATGTTTGTCTTCTCTCCTCGACGGAGCGACCTTTTATTATTGTAGTTTTTCTTTTCAATTAGGGCACGTACCTTTGGTTATTATATAGTTGTCCCGGGAAAGCACTGGAAGTCGATGTAGTTGAAGGGGAAAAACAAAATATTGGTTTTGCAGAGTACGAAATATTTTTTCTTTTTGCGACTATTTTTATTTCATTGTTTTTTTTGTCTTCTTCTTTTTATTCAAAGTTTGTCGAAATAACGTATAAAAGATAAACAAGGTTGAAGTTGCATTGTTGAAAGCCAACGGATATATACGTATATACATTTTGAAAAACGTATTTCGATACAATACTTGGCACAACTCCATACGTCTAACTTCGCGACTTTTAAATTTATAGCGATTTTTTCGAAATTCTCGCAACAATCCTTTTCACTTTGGTACTTTCCATAAACTATTTTTACTCCAACGCTTGATTGAAATTTATTTCGCAAGATTTACTTATTCCTTAACAGAAAAAGCAGAAAAAATACAAATACACCCGTAAACTCAGTAAAAAAAAGCCTTGGCGACTTACGTATAACGTAATGAAGCTTTTACCATACTATCAAATTTATAAATCGTAGCCGGAGCAGGCGAGTCCATGAATTCATAATTAGAAAATCGCTCTCGAATGCAGCGCTCTCACACGCGAGAGCCAAATGAAAACTTATCAAACGGCTTGAAATGTTTTTCTCTCGGCACCGGCCTCCTTTCGAAACGAAATTACCGAGCCGAAGAGAAGGAAAAAAAAGACCGGGACTCTGTGTGGGTGGGCAAAAGCGCGAAAATACGAACAGTTGGGTGGCACGCGACATCCCGGCGTTCACGCGAAGACGAAATGATCGCCGAAACGCTGAAAGGGGAGGGGGACAATTATTACCCGCGGAGTGAAAAGCCAAGAGTTACAAAGCGCATAATTCAGCGTGTCGCACGTGTTGCCGGGTTTTTTTACGAGCGCGCAAGGTGAGAGAGTAGCCAAGTGCACAAACAGAGAGAAAGCGATAGCAGTCGGGGGGGGGGGGGGGGGGGGGGGGGGGGGGGGCGCGTCGCCGTGCTTGAAGAAGGGCAGGCGATAAGCGTTTATCTCGGGGCTACCTGTACACAGCGGAGCCTCTATTTTCCGGGCCGCGCGCTCCTACAGGTGCTATACTGCTGATGCCGCGGCGTCCCTCTCTCTTCCTCGTATTATCGCATCTTGGCCTAAGCGTGTAACGCGCCCTGGAGCCAGTCTCGCGTGTCTACGACTTTTAGCGACGACGACGAATCGCAGCTCACTCGCCGCGCGATTATTTCCAAACGCCCGAGTTTTCGCGACCTGCGAGCGAGTAGCTCGTAAGGGGGAGGGTGAGGTGAGGAATGACGATGAAAAGGCGAGCAACGGTGTTTACGCGGCAGCACGTGGCTTTTATTCGTGAAAGGGCGGCTAAGTAGATACGTGCCGTACGTGGCGAGACCCCCCCCCTCTCTCTCTGTTAGCCCCGGTCTCTCGGCGTGTGCTAAATTGTTTACGTGCACACAGGTGTTTTATTCGGATTATCTCGCGTATATCCCGAGAGCGTTTATTTTCGGCCTCCTCTATACCGGCTCCTCTTGTACGGACGAGTTATCCCGCGAGATAATTGAGATATAAACTTTTGCCCGTTTTATTAAACGATAGGCCTTTTTAAACACGTCTACGCCGGCTGTGTATTACTCTCTAGTAATATTTAGAGGGACGATTCGACGTTGCCAGTTTTTTTATAAGGCGCCGGCGTAAAGCAGCGTAGTAGCGTCGTTAGCACACTGCGAATTATATCGTCCACGCAATTCGCATTCACATCGGACCGTTTACGAGGGGCGCGTTGTATAGAAAAAGTCGGATGTGCGTGAAGAAATAATAATCCTCATCGAGGTTAGGTACGAGCAATACCGCCCGGCAATTCGCGACACTGTATGGCGCCGGATGAGCCGGTAGGTAATTTTCGTCAAACGTCTCAATAAAGCAGCGAATGATACAATTCTTATGTAGGCGGTGGGGGTGAGTCGTTTCGACGATAATATCGCAGATCATATCTATTTCTCTCCGTAGCCAGTCTAATATTGCCGCAGTAAAGGCAGGGTATAAAGAAGGGGAGAAAAAAAAGAAAGGCGGCGGGCAGAAAGAAGGTCGGATAACAATGAAAGCTTGCACGCAAGTACCGATAAAACAGGCCCCCGTTACGACCGACAGGTTTATTCGCCGAAGGCAAAAGTTGAAATTTCTCCGTCTGCCTGGACGGGCAGCAGCGAGTGGGAGCCCCTACGGGGCTTCCCGCTGAAAATATTTTCCGCCGGGGCAAACTTGCAAGACACTGGCTTTTACGAGGCGAGCTTTTGAGACGCGTGGATCGCGAGGAGGAAAAAAGGCCGACGCCCGGCATTTGCCTGGAATAGTATATTACGACCCATGGCCGGAAAGTTGAAGTTCCTGGCCTGCGTGGTTATGACGGCCGAGGCGAAGCCGAGGCCGTGTAACCACGCAGATCA
>JAPYYQ010000577.1:0-78620 GCA_030522585.1 Anagyrus pseudococci | reverse complement strand
CAAGCTATCCTGGCTTTAATGCTCTTGCTTGGGTCTCTCAAGCAGGAACGGCGGCATTGCCAAGCTATTCTAGCTTCAATATTTTTTCAGTGTACGTGCCA
The DNA here is from genome assembly GCA_030522585.1 of Anagyrus pseudococci. NCBI lineage: Eukaryota > Metazoa > Arthropoda > Insecta > Hymenoptera > Encyrtidae > Anagyrus > Anagyrus pseudococci. The sequence continues at coordinate 78,519 of JAPYYQ010000577.1, read as the reverse complement.
CCACTACCCCCGACTCTCTCTTCTCCGCCACTGCGTTGCTCGTATTTTTCCCTCTTTTTTTTCTCCAAACAGCCCCCCTTCCCTTCCCCGGGGCTTTGAAGGTTGCTTTTTCGGAAAAGCCGAAGTCGTTTGCGTTTATGAATGAAGAGGAAAACAAGCTGGCTGGGTTCGGCGCGGGGGGGCGAGCTTCGGACTGGGAATCGAATCTTTCACGTAGTCACGATAAGATCTGATCTGGCTTGACGGTTATGATTTTTCGTAATGAGAGATTTAGGGTAATGCCCCTGGCTCTTTGCATTGGGGATACGTTATACGTGATCTCTCCGTGGAGAAGTATACTTTCTCTCTCTCTCTTTCGATCTTCTACTGCCGTATTTATGACGGACAGGAGAGAAGGTTATTTCTAATTCGTGGGACGAGCGTCGGGGGCGGGGGGCAAATATGTGATTATACGGGGGTTATTTATTATTTCTCCGCTTCTGCGAAAGCCAATGATTTACTTAAATTCCGCCGGATTTTTCTCGTATACACGTCGCGGATCCGAAGCGTATACATTTTTACGTCTCTAACGTCAAGAGCCCGAGACGTGGGTGAGCATGTAAGCGTTTTCAAAGATTCTTTTGATCCGATAGCGTTTAAACTGACGTCTTTTGCGTGCCCTACATAACGTATATCGGCAACGATACAATTTGTATGCTAAAAAAGTATCATAACAATCCTCGGGTTTTCTCTTTAAATTACACACTCGCTGTATATAACGCGATAGGCGATAATTACGTTTGGATCAAAAACTTAGCAATTACGAAAACTAAAAAATCTACAACAATGAGCGCGAACGGTGTAGTTATTGTGAAAGGGACGAATAGAGGCAGAAGGGGGGAAAAATCAATTTTCCAACGTAAGCGGCCCAAGTCTCTCGGAGTCTCCCTCGCGTCCTCGTCATCGTTTACATCGTCCCTCCCGTATCCTCGGCTCTCTCTCTCTCTCTCTCTCTCTCTCTCGGCTGCAGTTTTCGTGAGGGCAAAACTTTTCGACGTAGCGTCGGTAGCCGTGGTGCCGCGCTGCTACCAGCATCGTGTGCGACGACGACGACGACGACGTGCACAGTGACGGTCGTTGCCGGCTCCCCCTGCCCAGCCCAGAGAACCCGGCCGTTCTATCTTCATCTCCGTCGTCCTCGGCTCACTCGGAGAAAGGCTGAACTCAGCCCCCGAGGGGCTTGCCCGAAGGGTGGTAGCAAGGGTGGGTAAGGGGGTGGCTGGCTTGCTGTAGTGGCGCGCGAGTTTTCCCGTATAACGCGCTAGCGGCCCCGTAAGCCGTAGCAGCTCTCTCTCTCTCGCGCGCGCGCGCTCTCCCGCGTCAATAACCGTCCATCAGATGTAATAGCTCCCCGAGACACATCGGTTGCATTTAAATGGCTGCTTAGCCGACTCTGTCTCGACGCCGCCACTACCAGCAGCAGCAGCACTACCACCAGGGCACCAGCCGACGTGGATCTATGGAATTCCATCAAGCGCGCCCGGGATCCCTTATCGTCCTAACCGGCTTTCTCTCTCTCCCTCTCTCTTTTCCACTCTCTTTCTCTCTCTCTCTCCCTCTTTCTCTAGGGTTCCCTCTTTTCTCGGCGTGCTCGTTCCTTGACTTTACCTCCTCCAACGCACTACGGTTTTTCCGCTCCTCCGACCCTCGAGCACAAGGAGGACTCGCGACTCATGTCCTCCCTCTCTCTCTCTCTCTCTCTCTCTCTCTTTCCCTCTTCCTCGATTTCTTCTCGTCTTCTTTGCTTGGCTTGCGCAACCTTGTCTTAGCGACTGAGACGCTATACCGTTCTGCTACCTCCCCCCTTCCGGCCGCCCTTCGAATCGGGAGCAAGTTGAGAGAGAAAAGAGGTTAAGGAAATTCAAGCCGCTCGAATTCGGCGAATAAAGAGCGAGACTTATAACCAGATAAAACGTCGTTTTTCCGCACAGCAACAGAGATTACTTTTGAATAATTGCGAAACCTTTTTATTTTCCTCTCGCTCGCTTCTCGTGTTACAAAACCAATGCGAGAGAGAGGAAGAGCCTAAGCGATCTCCGATTCGCGTTATATTCGCTTACGATTTAACGTTGTTTGCTTTTTTTCCATTCGTCGATATGCCCTCGACGATTTTAAAGTTGCGTATTTTAGAAAATATCAGACTATGTCAACGATTTGTTCGCAGGCGCACGCGGATGGCTATGCGTATTTATCTGTAACTGCAGATTGTAAATTGTCCTCGAGGACATTGATTTTATTTCCTTTTTCCCTTTTTTTATTTTTCAACAATCCGGTATACATAAAATCATTGATATTTTTTATTCCCCACCCTTCCCTCCTAGATTTACAACGAAAAATTTGCATGCATTCCACCGTGTACATTTTCGTTTACCTATACATGTGTGTTACCTAACAATGTTTTACTTCTACAACCAACCTATGTATACGTTCGTAATATCGTGATAAAAATTTAGCAAAACCGAATTACAGATGGCAACGCCGATTTTTCAATTCAATTGCTACGTATACGCGTGCGTAAACTTGTCTCGAGACTTCTTCTGCAAGCACAGGCAGAAAAAAGAGAACAGCTGCGACCAAAATCATGCCAGACAGAAATTCTGGCACTTTATGCAGACGAAGGTGTCCACGTGAGTGGGGAAAAAGGCATGAAAGAAGACTAGGTAAGCAGATTGTTTCTTCGCTTCTCATATTTCTCGTGCCCGTGTGTGTGTGTGCGCGTGCGTCTCTCGCGCGCTTTGGAAATATCAGTAAAGCGTCAGGCGGTAAACAAGCGCTTCTGTCGTCAGCTCTCCTGCCGAGAGACAGAGAGGGAAAAATCTCGCAGACGATGCTAGGAGAGACGCTAGCCGAGTGCTTCACCAAGCTAAGGAATTTTCGCGAGTCGAACGGCAGTCACGAAGCTTGGGAGAAACGGACAAAGGTGGGGGGGGGGGGGTGAGGCAAGGGAGCTCGAGGAAGAGACAACGACGTCGACGTGGGCTGTAACAACTGGCGGTGTCCCGGACAAATCCGCTGACGGTGTGCTTCCTTGATTGGCTCCATCCGCAGGACTACGTGCTCGTCACAACAGCTCACTCCAGCTCCCTCTCGCTCTCTTTCCCAGTCTCCCTATACGTATAGTGTGCTTGCAACGAGCGAAGCCCGGGGACCGTACGCTTCTCGATCGTGCCACTTCGATTTCGCTCCTACAGTATTTTTCGTCCTTCTTCCCTTGCGATTTTCGATTTTCTCCCTCCCTCTCTCTCTCTCTCTCTCTCTCTCTCTCTCTTCCTTCTATGGCTTACATTTTTCTTCTTCTTCTTGCCCACGTCATTATTGGACGCTTCTCCCCTGCCAGTAGATTATGCTGACTACATTCGCAAGCTAAAGTAAAGCGAAATGTTTTTCGTGAGAAAAAATAAAGTTTTACTCGACAGATGAACTCCAACGCGAATTATCATTGCAGAAACATTTAGAACTATTTTGCAACATTTGACGCAACACATATAAAACCATTCAAATCTGCAAAAAGCTTTATGAACAAAAAATCGATGATTTCCAAATTGTAAGGGAAAAAATCGAAGGGGTTGCAAAGCAATTAAAGAAGGGTTGCATCGTACGAATGAAAGATAAAAGGAGAGAGAGGAAGAAAAAAAATGTAAGGGGAAAGAGAAATAAAGAGAAAGATAGAGAGCGCGAGAGTCGAAGAGGAATATAGAGAGAGAGAATGGAAGAGGGGAAGATGAAGGCAGAGTACGCGATTAGAGCGAGTAAGGGTGAAGAGAGAGAGAGGCGAAGAGAAGAAGGGGTGTGCGGGCAAGGGATCTGCATGGCGGCTTGGCCGCGTCGCAAATCACTTAAACTGCGCGCCCGAGGTGGAGGGATGGGACGCGGAGGTAGTAGTAGCCTGGACGAGACTCTACGAGCTCGCCGACGAAAGAGTAGAGAGAGAAAGAGCGAGAAGGGGTGGAGTGGAGAAGCGGGAAGGGGGGAGGGAGGGTGATTATAAGACCGCTCGGGGTGCGGGCGGCGGCCGGCGCGAGCCAGCACCATCCGTTATGACTATAAATCTAAGATAACAATAACGCCCCCGCCGCTGCTCGGCTGCCCCTCTCTCTTCTCTCCCGTCCGACCCACCTTCTGGCCGTAGCGCGCAACCCCTTCGGCCTGTTTCTTCACTGCGACGCTGCTACCGGTGCGGCCAAGCTCACCTCTTTCCCGCGTGCGCTCGCTCGCTCTCTCTCTCTTTTCTGTCCGCGTAAGCACATACGCCATTATGTAGCCGGGCAAACACGTGTGCTAGCCAAACCAACAGACGCATCTTGCCTCTGCGGGGAGTAGAGCGGAGAGAGAGCGAGATAGATAGAGCTGAGTTTTCAAATTTTAAACGCGCCACTAGGCCGCAACTCTTACCTACCCGGGCTTTTCCGAATTTTCATATGTAGAAGCTTACGCTGTTTAATCTATGAAGAGGTTAATGTATGTCGTTGGAGAACAGCCGCGTTATGTTACCGGAGCAGGATGTGTGGGCTAAGGGGTTGTAACTGAATTTTATGCGACTTCGAATGTCGCGCAAATGGATTACGAAACATTTCGCGTGTCGATGAGTAAATCGTATACGCGCAATGACGAATATCGCGTGTCCGTTAATTTTGCGACGATACGAAGTTACTCGGCTGATATCCGAAACTGTAATCATTCATAGCCATCGTCCAAGTCAAAATTTTAATGGCCAACGAGTACACGATTAATTTTCAATTCGAAATAAGGACACTTTGCATATACGAGCGTACGCGCGAAAGAGAGATAGAAAGCTCCGAAAAATAAATCACGATATAATTTAACGCTAATCAGTCGAGCGAGAGCTTGACAAGTGTATGTACATCGCGACGTGTGTCGCGTAACGCGGAACATTTATCGAAATGCTCCGTTTATGCGCGCAGTTTGATGAAATAATCAAGAGGGCTTGTCGAAATACGCCAATGCCACATACACACACACGCGACGCTCACTTCCTCTTTCCCTTGCGTCGTCCACCTTAAAAACATTTTCCGGAGTGCGCGAACGAGCTTCCTCTCGATCGTCTCGTATCCATAAAGCCCAGCCGTGGCATCAGGTTTGATCAACGGCGTCGTAAATCGCGCTTTTTCCCAAAATGAGCTTTATAATTCAGGCAAACGCACAATGGCATGTCTGTGCGAAGCCCTCGACAAACTTCAAGCCGATATATGCAAAAATGGAGGGGGAGGGCAGAGGCTAAAAAATTTATTCGAAAACAATGATTTTTTTATTGTTCGTATAATGAGTAATGCGCGCCTACGCCTCTCTCACTCCAACAATGCGCATACATTGCGAATAATTCACGCAGTAGCCTGAATATAGCCGGTTCATTAAGTATACGAGAGCGTCTGTGGGGGAGTATGGGGGAGATTTTGGGCCAGAACGCCAAGGAGAGATTTACACGGACGCTTGGCTACAATGACGCCATGAATAAAATCGGCATCGTTTTCTCTTTTTTTTTTATTAGCAGATAAATAAATTCGATTATACCCGATTAAAAATTCATCGAGCCTGCGAGCAAAAAGTCAAGGGGGACGCAGAGTTTACGAGAATTGCGCATTACGAATTCGGGGGTAAATTAAAATACTTTGCTGCTCGCGAGGTCGATGACTAATTGGGAGATAACTTGATGGAAAGTATACGATAGAAAATGATAAGTGCGTGCGAGCTTGAACGGCATATAATGACGAAAAATATGTGTAACATAAACTTTGTGAAATTTAATTTACAGAATAATCGGTTAATAAACTAGAGATATTTTGTAACAATAGCTATGAGTTTATATTACAGAAAATCCCTCGTTCATACGCATCGCTCAAAGTAACAATCCGAATTTTCCCCGAAACATATCTCCTTTATCGAAAGAGAGTGGGGATAGGGGAATTGAGAAGAGATAGAGAGAGAGAGTTCCATTAGCGAATTATTGTTTACAGTTGTAGACTCACCTTCGATCATCAAGTGTCATTATCCAAACGCGCCTGTATACATATACAGATCGAGAGGCGCGCTCGGTCAGCGCGAAAGAGCAATAATAACAGGACGCACACGTAGAATAGAGTAGGCAGGTAATAACAAAGCAGCCAGAGAGACTCAGCGCGAGAGCGAGAGGGGCAGCTCGTATTCCGAGAGCTTATCGTTATAATGAGTTCACTGATTCGAGCGATACGGCCAAAGGTAACGCGGGGATATATAATTCGGATGTGCAAGCTCGCGAGCGCGCAAGAGAGAGTGAGAGAGCCAGCGACGCGTGCATTAAGCGGCCCGCACTATTTTTTCATTCGCGCTTCTTCTCTCGTCCACCTCCTCGTACCCTCTCTCTCTTTTATATATTATTGCACGACGAATAAAGAGGGGGAGGGGGATCGAGGCAATGATGGCAATGATAATAATGAAGCGTAGCCGCTAATGCGTCCGAATTTCTCTCTCCATTCGGATTTTCAATTATAGATTTCGGGAGTTGCGAGAGAGAGAGAGAGAGAGAGAGAAAGAGAGAGAGAGAGAGAGAGAGAGAGAGAGAGAGAGAGAGAGAGGAAGGACGGGAGTTTGGTGTGCAATCGTTTTGTTTAATAAAGCGCGATGCACGCAAGCCCAGTCGCTTGGAAGGCCTTTATCGAAAGAGAGGGAGGGTGAGAGCTTGTACGGGGGCTTAATGTTTTACTTAAATAACGCGTCATCGGAGCCAGAGAGGTGGGGGAGGAGGGCGTTTGATGCGCCCGCCTTTTTGCGCGCAGAGCTGCGATACAGCCGCGGCACACGACTGCTCGCGTTAAACCGCGCGCGCTTTTGTACAACGAAAAACGCCTGCCCGTGGTGCGCGAGAGCGATGCTAAAAGTTTTCGCTTTGTTTATGTATCGCTCTCGCGGACATACGTTGCGGAGCTGTTTGTTTTATGCGTGTTATGGGCTTTCGAGTAAACGGACCGTGCTCTGCTCTCTCTCTTGCATTTCATCCCCCCCCCCCAAGTTTGACGTCTGTTAATGAGGGGGCAGCGAAGTAATTGCCCCGGCTAACAAAAGATACACTTTTTTTCAATGAAAATTCAGTTGCAGGCTCGCGTTGCAAATTAAAGCAAAGTATATATAAACCAGAAGATTTTCGTGTGTTTTCTCTTTTATATTCGAGCCAGATTGTCCATCTCTCGAGGCTCTCGAAGCGCATAGCGCGCGGCGCATTGCAAACTCAACGCTTCTTCTCGTGGTGCGGGCAATAAAGGAAATCTAGGAATGAAGAGGCGTTTTCGTACATCTGCCGCTTGGTCGTCTATCACTGGCCGTTAGCCTAGCCTCTCCCTCCCTCCCTCTTGCCTTCTCGCTGGGCTAATACACGTATAATTACTCCTATCTCAAGATTTATTTTAATTAGTCCCCTATATTTTCCAGCCCCCCGCCCTCTCTCTAGCCCCCCCGAACGGCCGGTAAGAGAGCCTCTCGGCTTTCGGCGCGGGTTCGCTCGCGCGCTAACGACCGGCGCTCTCTGATTTAGCGCGAACCGTTTCGAAAGCCTTCGGCCCCTTTTACGCGTTCCATCTGCTAACAACACCTTCTCTCCGTCTCGTGACCTCTGCCCCTCTTTTCACCCTAATCCGTTGCGTCTCCTTCCCCCCTCTGCTTCTATAAACAATTTTACGCAGGTATAATAAAAAGAAAAAAAAACAGGCCGACGACTGCACGCGTACGAGGAAAATTATCGGGCGATAAACAGGCAGCTAAACGGGAGCGCACATTTTGATATCTATACGCATGTATATATGTATATACATTGGGGGAGGTTCAACGCGCACGCTTTGTTTGGCTCAAATCGCTGCGTGTCCACCGTATAATGCTTGGCGTGCACGCGTGCAGCTCCCCCTACCCTCGATAATTTTCGTTCCACCTATTTCCCGCGGTCCGAGGCTCGACATTTAATTATTTGCATTATCGCTCCAAGACATATACAATCAGATATCGAGCGCGTTGGCCGTTAATGAGCGCGGAGGAATCGTCCTGTAACGAACCGTGCGCGTTCGCGTTATTATTGCGATTAGCCGCGTCGAAAAAGAGACTTTAATTCTAGTATTTTAAATCCCGCGCTCCCGATTTCCCGCCGAATAATGACATTTAATGATTACGGCTTTAATGGCGTCCCATCCCCTCGCACGCTATACCTGAGCCTACAAGAATTGAACGTTTGTTTCTCGCGCGAGCTTACGTTACATGTAGCGTATAATTGTCAGGTGAAAAGCTTCGGTTGATAATATTTTCGGCCTTGATCCACTGGCGTGGTCGATAATTTAAAATCTTTTTAAATTTGAACGTCGTTAAAGCAAACGACGTCGATTTTAATGACATTATCACCATGATTCATTGGCAAACAAATTAAATAAAAGAATTAAACACACGAAATGTACAAGCTACGACTTGACGTGGTCAGAAAGAAAAGCTTGAAATATTAAAAGCGAAAAAAATTGTTTTGCCGACGGTAGACTTCCTTTGTTACGAAACGCAATTCTACGGACCCAGAGTTCCAAAAAAAGAGAAAAGAAAAAAAAGGCCGTGAGAGAAAGAGCGACTAAATCAAACATGTTTATTTCGTATCTCATGCGCAAAGGGGAAGGTCTGCGCCCGAACAGCGGCTCGGCCGGCCTCGGAGCGCAATACTTTAGCTCCGGCCAATATCGGGGCGGTAGATCAGCCGCGTCGCGTCCCCAATAAGCTCCGGCCCTGTGGAAAACAAAGAGCCCATTCTCTCCGGCGCGCTCCTTTCAGTCTTCGTCAGAGAGAGAGAGAGAGAGAGAGAGAGAGAGAGAGAGAGAGAGAGAGAGAGAGAGAGCCGCGAGACAGACGGAAAAAAGGGAGAAAAAGACGAAGAAATAGGAAGCGTAGGAGAGAGAGAGAGAGAGAGAGAGGCGGAAAAAAGCGCAAGGAGCGATAATGGCCGGGCGCGTCGTGGTAGCAGACGCGCGGCTGTTCGTAATGTGCGTTAGTACGACGCGCGGGGTGAGGAGGCTTGCAAGCCGCGGCTGTTTCTCCGGCTAGCGGACAAAGAGAAGCGAGAGAGAGAGAGAGAGAAAGAGAGGCATAGAGAGCGGGGAAAAGAGAGAGAGGGTGAGAGAGACGAGGCACGCACTCAGCCGTCAGCTGGATGATGGACGCTTTCACGAACGACCCTACGGAGCCTCGTACATCACTTTTATTACGCGACCTTCTCATTTTCATATTTCATATTTACATTTCTGGACCGGCGGTAAATCAGCGAATTTATGGGTAATTAGGCCTTTGTGCGGACCAAAGGCCGGACGAAGCCTGGCCACCCTCTACACCCAACGACACCACCCCCTCCGCAACATGCGTGTGCGCTTATCGAGAAGCTGTACGCGCCGTGCCGCCATTGTATCAGCTCGCTGCGATAACAATCGCGTTCATCTCCCTTTTTCCAGGGGCCGAATCTTGACACCCTCGAGCGTACCCTCCCACATTTTCGATGGCTGTCTCTTTCTTACTCTCTTAAGTCGATTGAATTTGCAGAGCTTAATGCGAGTGGACTGCACGCAAGAGCTGTCGCCTTTAGTCTTGAGAAACAACTGCAGGTAACGTGATATTCTTCTTTTCGTTTTCTTAGCCTGTGGATTATGAGTGCGACGTTAATGTGTTTCTTGGGAAGTACCTCCCCCAAGACCTAATGAAATTTTAACTATAGCGCGTGGGTCAATGACGGAGACAACGTTTGCTTGCCGTTTTTGGCTTAAATATACGGAGAATCGGTTTGATTAATTGCAAATGCGTAATTTCAAGCTTGCGTCTTATTTTCGAAATTGGAATAGAGAGATAACAATGAGAGAGATAACAATGAGAGAGTCCGAACAATACGACTCCCAGCGTCATAGAACGGCGTTTGCGTCAAGAAGACGATGGCACCAATTAAAACCAGCGAGCGTATATAAATATTTCCATGCTGGAATTAAGTTTTTGTTGAGACAGTCATAAACGTGATACGGATTTCTCGTTACACGCGAATAGAACGATTAGCCTGTAGTGCGTCATCGAGTGAAGTATACTCATTGTCGTAAGTATACAGAGGATGGAATGCGTCAAGCTTCGTTATCAAGAGGATGTATATTTAGACAAGGTTTGACGCAGAAACGATTCGATATTGCGTACTAATTGCAGACAATATAAATATCGTGACATTTTTTTCGCGTAACTTACAAATCAAGATTATTCGTGTATTTCTCAATACGATTACTACAGCTTTTTACAAGTATATAACAGGTAAAACAGAACAACGACACTTCAAAACTAATTTACCTGTCCGCATCGAATTGTCAGCGGGGTACATTTGAATAACAGCATCGGCAACAACAACAACAAAGACGACGACAAGTACAAGATCAAATACTCAATCAATTGCAGATAACATCAAGTTTATTAATTGAATTACTAAAAGGCACGAGGGGAGGGGAGACCGAATGCAAATGCAATAACTCGTTACGTTCGCAAGGTACATGTACAATGTAACCCCGCAAGAGACAAAAATAAAAGAAAACGCGCATATTGACAGATCGTTTGAAATACAGACGATTGAGACGGGGTGGAGGAGAGGAGAAAAGGCGGCAGGGATAATCCAGGCCCGACAAATGAAGCAGCAAAAATGGAATCACGCGCGGAGGGGGGGTATAAAGGGAAAAGTTGGCGAAATACAAAGAAAAGTAAAGCAACACGTCGAGTGTAGAAAGAGAGAGAGAGGAAAAGGGAGAGTCCAGAGACGAATTGGAAGGGAAGACGAATGGAAAAATCGAGAAGAATAATGGAAAATAAAGAAAGTACTACTCCCGCGTCATTACGCGGACGAGAGGCAGAGAGAGAGAGGGGCCGAACAAGGGAGGGGTGTGGGAGTAGAGCGACGGGAGTAACGGGATGTCGGAAGTGCAGAGGGAGGTCGATCTAGTGAAGAGAGTGCGGGGGTAGAGGGGGTATTGATACCGATATTTACGCCCGCGGGCCAGTTAATCACGTCAAGCGCGTTTGATTTGTCGCCGGCTTTTATGGACGGCGCGGCCCCTCTCACTGGGCTGTGTCGAGTAGTGGGAGGCGAATTAAAACGTTCATTTCGCCGCGCGGACGCACAGAGTCGCCAACGGCACGCGAGAGAGCGACGAGCAGCGCGTGAGTTATGCGACGGACGCGGTGCGGGAAAAAAAAGTGCAGCGAGCACACGGGAGAGAGAGAGAGAGAGAGAGAGAGAGCTGACGAGATGAGAGGAGAGTGACACTAGGCGCTTGCAGCCAACAACGCGCGCGTATAAAGCCCCCCCCGGTCTGCGCGAGCAACGAGGACGGGATGATGATGAGCTTTTTGGGAAGATTGCTTTGTCAACGCGTGCAGTTGGCCCGGCCGGTTGCAGCCGTTTTGCGCCCGTGCGATCGTGTTCGCCGCTGCTGGGCGCGCATGCATTATGCTCCCTCGTTTTTCAGATGCCTCTCTCTCTTTTTCTCTGCTGCTCGTATTTTTTAGCCTGATGCCCATGAGCGCGTGTCCCCGCGAGCGCGCTATACGCCTGCGTTGTCTATCTTTTTTCGTTTGCCAACTTGGCGCTTTTATTGTCCACTCCTGCTGCCGCTGGCTTACTGTCTGTTATTCGCTCGCCGGTATATTGCCGATAATGTTTTCATTAAGCTAACCAACGATATTGCCGATTTCCACTATTTTTTCATAAATTTAATTTTTTTTAATTTTATATAATTAAGCTGTCCACTGTGCAATTCGAAAAGCAAAACAAGCTGCTGAAACATATTGTCAAAAAAAACGCGTTCGGCCATTGACAATTTAATCTCGTCAAAGTCGAAGGGATAAATCGATAAGAAAAAGACGTTCGGCAAAGTCTTAGGCGACGCGCGCGCGCACACACGGAGAAAACTTTTAGCCACTACCCCGTCGTGTCCCTGGCGTTTGTTTTAAGCTTTTTTCCGAACATCGTTCACTACAGAAGCAGCAGCTGCTACCGGCCAGTACGTCCCAAGTGGGCTGACAGACGTCCGTCAAGCCGACTAAGACCTCGGCAACTTCTCTCAGTCCCGAAGAGGCAGAAAAAGCTCGTAGGACTAAGTAAGTTCGGCAGCCAGTGAAAGAGGAAGAGAGAGAGGAGCGAAAAATCGAAGTGGACCCGGCGGGAGGTGGAAGAAATTGGGGCCGAAGGACTGACGAGATCTCGTCTCGGCTCTTCTTTGCCCCGTCTCTGCTCTCTCGAGGGACTCACTTCCTCCCTCTCTCTCTCTCTCTCTCGGTTAGTCGAAGGGGTCGCGGTGCTGTAGAGCTCGCCGGAATTATCCGCGCTGACAGTGACCGTAATTTTCAATATTTCTCCCACCCCCTCTCGTTCCCCTTCTGCCTGGCAGCAGAGTCCACCCTCTGCTCTGCCTATCTTCCATTCGGACGGCGCCCGGTCGCTCGATGACTCGGACTGGCAAATCACGTTTCATTCTGACGCCTTCTTTTCTGCTTTCCGGAAATTGGACTTGCAATCGCTTGACTTCGATCTGACGCTTTCTTCTTCTTTTTCTTTTGCCTCGCCCGAGCTTGTAACTATTTTCAAAATAAAGCTTCGCCTTCGTTGCCGATGAATAAAGAACTTGACGAAGAGTCTATTGGTAATTAGATAGTTGAAAGCGTGAACAACGAAATAATCAGATTGTGATTATTGAACTTTATCTAAAATCAAGAATAAAGTTGAAAAAGAAATAAGCTTTTTTCTAATGATCAATTGAAGATATCCAAATTCTTTATCAGCCATCCACGGCCTTTTCAAGGTATATATATACCACAAAGCATCGATCAGAACAATGGAAAGAAAGCACCGGCTCTCGTAAAAAAAGGAAAACCAGGAATAGAGAGAACGAGAGAGAGATATAGGCTGCGAGTTATCGGGTACAAGTGAGAAACCGAGAGAGAGAGAGAAGCTTGTGGTGGCGGCAGTTGGAAAATCCGCAGAGAGACGAAAAGAGAGCGGCGGCGAGGGGGAAGGAGGTTAGCGGCGGCCGCGCTTCTGTCACTTTGGCAAGAGCGAGCGAGAGAAAGAGAGAGAGAGAGAGAGAGAGAGGCGAACGGGCGGACAGGTTCGGGGCGATTTGTCTTTCATTTCGGGCTAATTTATAGCGAGGCTCGCTGGCGAGCGCCACCAGCAGCAGCGGCGACGGCGGCGGCATACTGGCCGCTAGCTCTTTCTCTCCAAAGCGCCACGCCCCCCGACTAATGTCCCACATAAAACTTGGCATCAGCGATCTTCAAACGGGGATTTACAATCCCTTCAAGCAGTAGCGGTAGCAGCAGCCGCGAACGGCGCGATCGTAAATCCTATAGCTGAGAGATCGCCTCTGCGCCACTGCCCGACGACGTCGATGTATGTACATACATCGGCTACACTCCAGAAAGCAGCGTCTCCGAGCCATCCCTTCTAATGGATATACGCTGGAGAGTCCGCGAAGGATGAGTCCGGCGTGCGTCCAACCTCGCCAGTCCTCCTCATACTTTACTTGGCTACATGAAATAACATTGACGCGCGATTGACGCGCACTTTTCTACCAGTTCTTATAGAGACAAATGCATCGCTAACAATATTTCTAAGTTGAAAAGCCAACAAAACACAGTCGTAAGGCTTAACGAAACCGGAGCGGCAAAAAGTTATACGTTCGGTAACTTAAAAAAAAAAACAAGGTACACGCGACATACCGGTCGTACTAAGCGTTACAAATGCAAGGCACTTACTCGGTCCTGCAAATCGTTAGCAAAGATGCAATCTAGAAATAACAGTAAAACAGCAGGGGGCTGTAGCACGGCATCGGTGGGAGGAGAGAGGGGTCGCGAAGGTTAATGCAACGGCGTAGCCCGGGGGCTTAGATAGGCAAGCCGGAAGAAGGGACGTCGAAACGGGTGAGCTCTCGTCTGTATTTTTAATACCCGAGGACGCCCATGAATATGGAGCGAGAGAGAGAGAGAGAGAGAGCGGAAAAGGCAGAGAGAAGCTTCGGCGAGAACGACGAGGCCAAGGAGGAGGCAAGGGGGAGCTGGGAAAGCACGCCGGTGAGGCGAGTGTGAAGCTTTCTAATGCCGGCTGCTGTTTCACGAATGTCCCTCCCGCATACCCACCCCTCAATGAGCCTCGAGGCTTCCTCCTCGCGCGTGATTCTCCCCTTCTCTTTCTTGTTGCGGCTCACTAAGTCCTCGTTATGATTCAACGCCTTTAAGCTACGCGCGTCTTCCGCTCTTTCTCGCAGGTCTTACGCCGTACTAATTCCCAGCGCGACTTCTCGTCCGTTTGCCTCGCGCCGTTTTCGCGACCCTAAATTGTAGGTATACGTTCCTCGCTTGAAAATTTATCCCACTCTTGCCGAGCCGTGGACTTCTCTGGTTTTCATATGCGAATTGAAAGCTCGTTATCGATGAGCATTGCAAGCGGCATGATAAAGCGTTGTTCGCGTAAACGCGCGCTTTCCAGTAGATGAGACGCGATTTTGGTCAGACGCGCGAGTAAAAAAGAGAACAACGCAATAACGCACCCATGCCCCTTTCTTAGCATATCCACGACGACGCCTGTATTATCAACTTTTAATGACCAATCGACGCAAAAACAAACAAAGACGTAGAAAAACAAGGGTACAAAAGGCCCAGTTAATTACGAAAAGCACAAGTGCGTCCAGATCCGATTATCATTGTTTCTCGGTGCGAGCCTCCGATTAAGAGTCCATATTGCTTATGACTTAATTAAGCCGTTAATCGGCGCATAAGAATCCCCGAGCTGCTTCGATTCCCTTAACTCGCGTCCTTTCCCGTATACACCTCCGCAGACGACGCGAGCGATATTACACATGCCGCGAAGATTCGATTGCCGGGCCGATTAAGAATTTCTTCGCGCGAGATTAGATCGCGCTTGGAGATTATCCGGCAGAAGGGAGCGAGCCGAAAAAGAAGAAGAAGAAGAGGGTGCATTAGCAGATGCCAAAGCGAATCTTGCGATTAAGAGTCAACTCGGCTGGAGCATTCCCTGCTTTTTGTTCGGCTCCTCGTACGCATCGGCGCGCTCGTGTAACACCCTTACTTCCTGTATATAGCCGCTTCGGCGTTGTCGTCGCTATGTCCCCTGCAGCCCATACGGATTTTAATACTCGCATATACGCGTCGCGTGCGCGAGAGCCAACAGCAGCGCGAGATAATTGCCGCGGCGGCCCGTTAACGTTCCATTAGGAAGCATCTTATTGGCCTTAAGGCGTTATTGCCCGAGCGGCTTCTAATTGCGCGAATTGCCTTTCTGCATTATTAAGCCGTGTATACGCCCGAGCTCATACGAGCTCCTCTTCTCTCTCTCTCTCTCTCTCTCTCGATCTCATCTACCCCGAGCCCTTATCCTCATTTTTCTTTCTTTTTCCTTTATCTTCCCTTCGCGCTTCGGCTACTTTCTTACTCTCTGTGTTGCAAGACGCCACTGGATCGTGCGTAGGGTTGATGTTTTTTTTTTATTTAGATTATACCGATATCGAGAATGTGAAATTAAAGTCAGCGTACAATTTGATAGTTAGATTCGTTGGGGCGTATGCGTAATCAACGACATCGAAAATTTTATTCAAACGCGATAAATAACAAATAAAAAATGTCTAACAAAAGTAAAGACACGATCGTTAATCTTGACGCGCTAGTGGCTATTCATTCATTAACTGCGAATTATCGGGCGAGTCTTTGTCGAGGGCCCATGATAATAGCAGCGAATTTATCATTGAACTGATAATAGAAACAGCGAGGCATCATCAAAGCACAGCCAAAGCAAGAGCGAGAGAGAGAGAGTAAGCTTAAATCTATTAACGGGTGTTCAGGGGGTATATCGGTTGGCTGGCTCGCTGAAAAATCGCTTTGAAATACGGCAGCGTGCAGCTGGCCCTGAGTTGAGAGAGAGCTCGTTAAGCGCTCAGTCGGCTGCAACGATTATTAATCTAAGCGCGATTGCACCTGATCATACGCAACCTCCCTCTCTCTCGCTCGCGCTGCTCTTCCCTCCGCAAAACTCGCCCATTTGATCCCCATCGGATCTTTAAGTCTTGGGATTTGCCTGACCGAATGCAGATACTCGCGCGTTGTGAACTGCTTATAACATAAACGAGAGGAAAAGTAGGCTTATAGTGCTAAGTAGATTCAGTATTAGAAAAAAATTGTATATTGAAAAAACAAAACATGAACAAAAAAAAACCAAAAGATCCTTTGTTCATTGCAGTGGAGTAAAGAGCGATTAGCAAAGGCGGGAAAGGCGTGAAATTTAGATATTCGAATCCTCTCTAACTGTTTATGAATTAGGGGAGGGGCTGGGGGAAAGGGATTCTGTCTGTACGTGCTCAGCTCTTCGGTGCTCGGCGCATCATGCCATATAAGCGCTTAATTGCATTGGCAGTAACGGTTAATTCAACGCTCTATGATTTGCGAGGGAAAAAAGAGAGAGAGAGATAGGGGTACTTAACTTTTACCCATATCAAACGGTCAACAAAAGTTTATAAGCTGAGTCACGTTTACTTTGAACAAATGCCACAAATGATTTTACCACTAACTGACCTTACCGCAGACCTATTGTTTAAACCAGGTATACGTAATACAATTAGGTTCAGGTATGCTGTCTAACTTTTATTACGTTCGACATATTCGTTATAGTATGCGGTAAATTCTTAATTGTCTATAACAATAAATCATAATTTATGACTGTAAACTTACGGTAAATCTATACGAGTATCAATTTTTCAAGTTGTCTGGAAACCAACAGACACATGACCGTCATTTACTGCATCAATTTAAATTTCAGTCAAAACGAAATTTAAAATATCTTCATACTCTACAAAATTATAAATCCTGCACAAATATTTATAATATGAATTTTGTAAATTGATGCCCTAAATACACATGTCTATTCTACTTTGCACTACTCTTATTATCATTTATGACCTTCGTCAAAAATAAATTCAACCGTGTGAAATCCATGTCCGAACAGATAAAATTATCTGTAGAATTAACCGCTACTCAAACTACACTTCATCTTTCATCTTTGATTTTAATCTGAATCCTAAAAAAAGAAATCGGTAGTAAAACAATAACCCAATAACAAATCTCACGGCAGCGAGTTCCTTGTAATTTCGATCCGCGAATCGTTAAACCGGAAACGCGGGTAAAGAGAAACAAGGGGAGTAGGAGGAGGAATGAAGAAAGGGGCTTAAGGATCGTGAGAGAGAGAAAATCGGGGCCGGCTGCGCAATGACGCGTAATTCGCAGCCGGTAACCCCCTTAATTTAAACAGTCGCAGCAGGCTTGCCGGCAGATTATCCTAACAATAATTAGCCGAGAGTACGCGCAGATGGCGTGCTGTGGAACGCGATTTTCTCCTCCCGCCGGCCTGCCCCCCCTATACTACTTTCTCTCGCACGCACACTCGCGCGTAGGGCTCTGAATATAGTCGCCGATTTGAAAGCGATTTCCCCAGCACACGGGGCCGTTTCGCTCGATTTACACACGGCTCGTTCTCGCCGTATCGTCGCACAGAGGATTTGGCCGCGCCGATTCGTTGGACTTTGAGTCTAATATTTAAGTTTTCGCGACTGTGCTTGATTTCGCTTTATTGTCGCTAAAATTGAGTTTTTCAATTTGCGCGATTGCTGTGCAGGTAACGATTCTTGGAGCATATCATTGAAAAAAAAAGGAGAAACGAGATCTTCTTGAATTGGGCTCGAGCATACATCGCGGTATATGGGAGAGGCAAAAAGGATCAGAGACAGCTGAATCAGAAAGTTAGCGTGGGTGCGGGTATAATGCAAGCTTGGCCCATATCTCGTCAAGGCCGGACGTTCTCGTCGCGCAATTTCGCCTTCCCCGCTCGAGCAGGAGGACGAACGAGCGGAGCTGAGCATAGCGTCTCCCGTTCCCCCCTCGTTCTTCAGCCGTTGGCTCTCGCTCGGGCAAAAAGGAGCAGGACATACATACATACGTGTGTGTATGTGTGTCTCCGCGGGTGGGTGAGTGGTTCTGTGTGGAGATAGAGAGAGAAGGGGGGTTGGCCGAGAGTTATGCCCGTCAGGGAATTAATATAGGCAAGATTTGTTGTTATTGCGGGGGCGACGAGAAGCGGACGGGCGCGAGACGAGAGGGGTCGTCGCCG
Source organism: Anagyrus pseudococci (assembly GCA_030522585.1). Taxonomy (NCBI): domain Eukaryota; kingdom Metazoa; phylum Arthropoda; class Insecta; order Hymenoptera; family Encyrtidae; genus Anagyrus; species Anagyrus pseudococci. The sequence continues at coordinate 60,290 of JAPYYQ010000577.1, read as the reverse complement.
CGGCCAGCACTACGCCAGCTCCTCCTCGAGCCGCGGACTCGGGGCGGCCATTACTTACTATAACTGCCAGCTCGACTTCGCTGCTGCCGAAGAGGCCGGGGGGTGCTGGGGCAAAGGAGCGAGGCCAGCCGAGGCGGAAAGACGAGAGAGAGAGCGAGAGGGAGAAGTCGGCCAAGCTGGGCCGCGCCGTCAGGCATCCATCATGCCGACTAATGGCCTCGACTTGCGCCTGCCAATAATGACCGCCAAGTGCGTCTGCAGCGCTGACGCTCCCTGTCTCCCCCGCTTGCCTAGGCTCTCTTGCTATACGCCGCGAGTGCGAGGCAGTTATGTATAACACACAAGCGCAGTATACCGCATATCAAATGTATACGACTGTGAGATATATCTTCCGTATACTGTATATCGATGCCGATTTCGAATCTTATCCGATGACGTACTCGTATCGACATGAAAAATATCCAAATAAATACGCGGTTGCATGACGCTATATCGATGTGACGATTAAATCTGACATAAACGCTCTCTATTTGCATTACGCATAGCCCCATTGAAAAATAAGAAATGCAACGAAAGCTCGGCTCAAGCTGCTCTATCGCTACTGCAGTAGAGATGAAATTATGAAAGGGCGTGCGGATGGCGATAGAAGCGCGAACAAGCCGCGGTCTATTAGAGAAACCCACACTCACAGATACGCACACATATAACCCAACGACGCACGGCTGGAGGGCTCGGATAGAGAAGGAAAGACAGAGCGTATACAGAGCTTTCGGTTTGGAGAACGAGAGAGAGAGCAAAACGCGAGGGAGATGGTGGTAGTAGCTTGATTGGTGTAAAGCCGCGTTGCCCGAGGTATGGAGATGGGCCGAGGGAGGGAGCAGAGGAAGGCGAGCCGCCGCTACGGCGAGATAGTTATTGCTGAGCCATTTGATAGGCGGATAATGACGAGTAATGACACGCCGCGAGCTGCCGCCGGGGCTTCGCGTGTGCCTCTCGCGCGGCTCTCGTCGCTCTATCTCCGGCGGGAGGACCAGGAGGAGGGTGTAGATGCGGGGGGAAAGGGAGGGACCGGCCGCGAGATTGCGTCATGCATATGCAGCTGTGCATTTGGCGCGCAATCGGCCGGGGCTGCCGCCTCGTGAAACTTGATTGTCGACGATTATCCTCTACTCTGCGTTGGCACACGCGCGCGCCCGCGCCCCATCCGAGCTAATAAAACGCGCGGGAGAACCGCCGCGTGGCCAGGATCGATGGCGCAATGACTTCAAGCTGCTTCCTCGCTCTCTTTTGCTCTTTTTGTCGCTATTTTGCTAATCTTTCTTTTTATCTCTTCTCGTCTCTAAATATCTCTATGATAAGCAACTTAATGCGTAAACTAATGGCAATCTAAGTTTACAGTTTCCGTTAAAAAGAAAAATTCTGCGCGTAAATAATTTCTTGATTTTTATGAATAACAAAACATCATGTATAAAGTATTAGGATTTCAAACTTTATTTGAAATAGCATAAGAGTAAAATATCAAAAATTTCATATTTAATTATAAATTAAAGGTCAACTATTAGCTATTAACAAAATAAAATCATATAAAAAAACAAATTTTGATTTGATTTAAAAAAAAATCCGCGAGCATTGCGAATATTTTTTAAACAAATTATTTGCACTTGCAATATTTTGAAATAACAAGTAGCGTTGGTAAATTCAATCATAGAAGTCACTTGTACTTAAGATACCCATAATTAGAAATCATTAAGAACCCAGGTTAAATTCTCATTAACTTTTAAAATGCATATGATTGGCCAGTGCCTTGGCAGTAAACGCTTACCTACCCCTACCCGTTCGGTACACCAAATTTTGGTGTTGTCAAATAGGCGTTGGTGTCGTACTTATATACCTGTAGAAATCAGACAACATAGTCAGTCAGTGAAGTTAAGCGGTACCGTTCACATCTCTCGAGTTGTGTCAGTTTGTGTTCGTCCAGATTTTGTAAACAAAGTGCAAGTACATGAACTTGGCACGGGACTTTGCGTTATATTTCACGAAAAGTTCAATTCGGTCAACATGTTGAGAGCCTTGGTAGATCGCGATGCATCCGTAGGCCAAGACGTTCAACAGCTATCGAGTTCAGAAGTTCCAGCTACCATGCCTAATCTTGACTATTTCAACGATTTGTGGGGAGGTTTTTGTGAGCCACAATCCGGCACGACATTAGTTCTAAATCCGCCTGAACGAGAACAACCAATAAATCAAGAAGATGCATCCGCTAATTCAGAAAACGGCAGAAATTGGGACATTGCTTATGATGACTTGGGTGATCTTCCCGTGCTCGATGAATCAAGCCCACAACAAAACTCCGTAATAAACGAAGAAAACACACCAGAGGAAAATCCAAACGACCCTTCGCGGAGACAGCCATTGGAGAACGAATCTGGTAATTTGGACTTGCCAGCAGTATCCACGACACGTAATGACTCGTCTGAAGAATCAAACAGAGTACGACCATCGTTGAACATGCCAGATCTCAATTTTGACGAGGAGGAAGTACAAAAAGAGCAGCGGGAAAGCCTTTATGAAGAGAATACATTAGAAACCAACAAATCGAGCTCGGAGCAGCCGAAAAGTTCGATTGGATGCCCCGAAGAGCAGGCTAATGAAATGCGCAAAGAGGACGACTTGTTATTGACGTCGGTTGTGCGCGAGTCACCAAAAAAATCGCCAGCACCCCAAGAAAAAGTAAACTACTTGGCAAGGCCGCCAAACTCGGTTGATTCGCAGAGCGTGCCTTCTGTCGGGACGGTTTCCCCGGTCTTATCGCCGATAGCCGAACAGCCCGGATGTTCAAATGTCACCGAGCCGGTGCCACAAAATCAGGAACAGCTGCAAAACCACCAAGTAAACGATGCGGATTCCAAGCTGAACGACATCGTTTTAGAGTTCCTAACTTATAAATCAAAATCGGACAATCTGCAGACTTCTCAACCGATCCAACAACAACATCAGCAGACATCTTTACCAATTGTACAGTATTGTACGAACTATCGGCAACAGCATCAGCAGCCTCTTCAACCAATCCAGCAAAATTACCAACACTGCCAACAAAATGTTCAAGCACTCGAGCATCAAAATCAACAGTTCTCGCAGGCGCCTCAAGCTATTATTGGACAATATCCATTGCTCCATCAACAGGCTCCACAACCGATCCAACAGCAATATCAACACGTTCAACAACCGATCCAAGATCCAACAGCAATATCAACACGTTCAACAACCGATCCAACAGCAATATCAACACGTTCAACAACCGATCCAACAGCAATATCAACACGTTCAACAACCAATCCAACAGCAATATCAACACGTTCAACAACCGATCCAACTGCAGTATCAGCAATCTCTACAACCGATCCAACTGCAGTATCAGCAATCTCTACAACCGATGCAACAGCAATATCAGCAGACATCTTTACCAATTGTACAGTGTTACGCAAACTACAAACAACGGCATCAGCAGCCTCTTCAACCAATCCAGCAAAATTACCAACACTGCCAACAAACTGTTCAAGCACTCGAGCATCAAAATCAACAGTTCTCGCAGAATCATAAAGCTATTGGACAATATCCATTGCTCCATCAGCCGATTCCACAAGTTATCGAACAAAAAGATACAGGCTGTAATCAGCAAGCTTCTCAAGCTATTGGAAAGGAGAATCATCAGCTCCCGCAGCCTATCCAACCGGCCGAGCAACAAAACAAAGTCGCCGAGCAGGAACTCGTGACATCTGAACCAACAGCTGCGCCAACAGCTGAGAAGGCTAAGGTGCAGCGGCGCCGGAAAATCAGTTCAAATTATCTCCTTGGGTATAACTACACACACCTCATCGTCCTGGCGTTTATCAACAGCGTGGAACTGGCTCTCAACATGAAACAGATCCACGAGTTCGTGCGGTAAGTTATTGGTTCCTTTTAAGCTTCTTCTTTACATTCACGTGATCTAATATCTTCAAGACTGAGTAAATCAACACTACTCCTACAAACGACAAATGATCAGCTGTTCAAGGAAAGCTCACGAGCAGTAGATCTGTTGTTCTATTCTTCGTTATTTACAAGCATTTCAATGAACTGTCTGTGTCGTTTACGTTTACTATCATTTATTTTCCTACTCTCGGTGTTTATGTAAATAAGCTTCTGCTAAGCAAGTCTTCTGTTTTTCAAGTTTCCTTCAAGTCTGAATTTTGATTCTTTTTTTCTCGTCAAAGAATCCTTACTAAAATTCCCTAGTTATTTAATTCATTGTACAATTAGAACTCAATAATAATGAAATGTTAATTTTTCGTTTCAGATTTCACTTTCCGTCGTACACCAAGAGCAAACATTGGAAGAATTCGGTGCGCCACGTGCTGTGTGGAAAACGAGAATATTTCGAAAAACTTCCCAGCGCTCATCAGCCGAATGGAAAGACCCTCAGAAACTCATTGTACAAGATTGTCGACAAAGCAAGGAACACGCTGATTGCAGATTTGAAGAAACACACAAACAAGAGACGCGAGGAAATTTTGAAAATGATGAAAAATCCACACGTACTGGATGCTCTTCTCGAGGGCGCTTGCAGGGGCATGGAAAATAGTCCTCCACCTTCCGGAGAAGTAACAATTATCGTTCCACAGGCCGCAGCAACCTCGGGCTGCGTGATTTATTTAAATCCGCCAGGATCGAATCAAACGACTCCAGGTGTGGTCTACGTCAATTCACAGGGACCCAGTACAAGCGCGACTCCCATGGTTCAACATAACCCGCAGATCGCCGGACAAAATTACGCGTATCTGCCTTATCAGCAAAATTATAATTAGACTACGGACTTAACATGTACAGCCGTTGGACACGTTTTAGACTTGTATTGATGAACTTCTTACTTTACGACTTTTATTTTTGTGATTGTAAATATTGTAAATATTTTAATTATTCGCAGTGACGAAACTAATAGATTTAAGGAATCGCGATAGATATATGGTGCAGGTATCTATATAAGATTAAGTTGGCGAGAATAGTTGTTTACACGAATATTTTGATAAGCTCGCGTGCATTTTAGATTAAAATTGTAAATATATTTTTAGTATTAAATTTTATACTAATTTTTATATATATATAAAAACGAAAAAAAGGATAAATAATTTGTATAATACAAAAACATGATTTTAATGAAATTCTGTGTGAATTGATCGTAAGAATGATATAATTTTATCTTTTATTTGTATTGTAATCGCAACATATGTATCATTTGTAAACGTCTATTTCATGAAACTAAATATATACCAAAAAATATAATGCAAAAAAATGAGTTTTACGTATCCTACATCACCACTTATTTACATACTGGTTTATAAGCACCTTACTTCCAATTAACGCATACATTCGATAAAATAAGAAGAAAAAAAACCCGGGGAATCTCAAAATTCCCGCGTCATAAAAATAAAGTTTCCTTTAAGCGCAAAGAAGCAGCAGCGCACTTTGTTTTAGCACAAGATAAGTCGATTATTAATTTTCCCACCGAAAGAGAATTAAGCTAAAAGTGATTTAGCTAAACAACATCGTAAAATGTTCTTAACCAGCCAGATTTAAATCGCGTTACTAAGTCAGAAAGAAAGAGAGAGAGAGAGGGAGGGCGGCATAAAAGAAAATTAAAATAAAGCCTCGTGGCGAAGGGAGGGCGTAGGAGTAATCAGCATATACCGCCGCGGTCCTCCTCTATTTTTGCAGCCAACTCTCCTGCCGCGGCCGTTATCTCATAGAGCAGTGCGGTCACATGCGCGCCCGAGAGAGAGAGAGAGAGCAGCAGCAGGGCAGCCGCCGCTCCGCACGCATTACCGTAAAATCTGATCACGCGAGAGCACCTCCCTCCCTCGCTCCTTCTATTCAACAGAGAGAAAGAGAGAGAGAGAGAGAGCAGCAGCAGGCCAGAGCCAGCCCCGTAGGAGCGCCGTTTAAAAGCGCGCACACGCGCGACCTGCATTTTCCTAAGGCAGAGAAGAAGCGCGCCCGGGATGATTAACGGAGACCCGTACGTCTTCTGTTGACATAAGATTAAAACTGCGGCTGATTCTGCAGCACACGCCGCGGAGGCAGCCCTGCTGCTGGGCCACGGCGCTGCTGCTCAGGCAAACTGCCGTCCGTTGTCCCTGCCAGGCGCGCACGTACGGCGGCGAGTTGCTGCTTGCCACCCCCGGGCTGGTCAGCAGCTTGTTTTATATACGCTGAGTCGCGCTGCTCCGACGGCACGTAGCCGACATTTACACGGCGCCGCCGGAGAGCGTTTAGGCGACGACGAACCGACGGAATCAGCGCTAGGAGCACCAATCTCTCTCTCTCTCTCTCTCTTTTTCTTTCTCCCCCCTCACACCTTCTATCGCTTTTTAAGAGAGAGAGAGAGAGAGAGAGAGAGAGAGAGAGAGAGAGAGAGAGAGAGCAAGGCAGAGTAAGCGAGAGACTTGGGATATTTTTTTTCACGGAGGTAAAGAGAAAGCATTAAAAAGTTTCCTTGAGACAAACATCGAAATCTAACGTTTCTGGGAATAATTGCTTCGATTCAATTTATAACTATACCCGTTGGAAGCTCAGGTAATTGAGACATATTTACCAGTTATACCTGCTGTCGAGACATTCAGTAAACTTTAAGAATTTGAAAAACCCATGCAGTAGGCTTAATGACTACAGCCGTCCTCCCGTACGAGCAAAGGAAAATATATTAAAAAGCCGGCATAAAACATAAATCCCCAATTAAATCCGAAAAGTGTACAAGAGGCCCGTCAGCAAGTCAAAACTTTCACCGCAAAAGGTCAAAATGCTTTGCCGAGCAATTCTGAAAAGGGTAATAGGGAGTGGCAGTTCGGTAGAGGGGGGCGGGGGGGGGAACAAACTTCCGTCGATCCGCTGCCGGGAAGAAGAAAAAGAGAGAAGCAGTTGGGTTAGGGGCGGAGGGAAAAAGTGTCGCAGAGGCGAGAACAAAAAGACCGAGGACCGTTAGCGCGAGCGACTATAAGGAGGGGGAGAAAAGAGCCTTCGAGAGTTCGCACGTTTGCGGGAGGGAGGGGAGCAGGATGAAGGCACTGAGCCAAGGCTGTACGCGCGCGTCAGCAGGAAGGACTCGTTATATCTCGTATCATCGAAGGGAAACGATATCTTTCTCTCTCTCTCTGGCTTCGCTTGCATACTCGCGCCGAGCTGATATTCGCTTTTGCCGAGGCTAAGATCTTTTTGTCCGCGCCTACAGCCTCGGCAGCCAGAGCTTTTCCATCCTACGCGCCGTATCGGAGAAAAAAAACGCGCTGAGTGCAAGGGTATACTTGATTATGAGATTTTGTACATGTGGAGATACGACCGCGAATATTATACGCGAGTCTGTCGCGGTATAGTTGCGCTAATTTGAATGATGCTTAGACTATTATCGAGTTAATTATCGACGCAGTGATTTTTCATGTTATATTTTAGGCATGCGACCAATATTCACAAACGGTATTCAATGATGAATCTTTGTTCAAAGGTCGGTAGAAGGATGACTGTGTCGTATATAAAAAAAAAGAATATAGACGCGCAGCAATTGGGCGAAAGCGCAGGCACCATTACGAGAGGTTAATCACATCATTCGCGAGGACTATATCACTTTCGCTAACTCGTGGCCAAGAGAAACGGCGGACAAGGGCTGAGAGAGGGACGCTAGGAGGAGAGCCGCAAAGCTCGGCATAAGAGGAAGCTAAGAGTGCCGAGGAGGAGAGAGGGGCAGGGGAAGGAGGGTCGAACGGTATAGTCGAGTGCAGAGATGGGAAGAGGGGGGGTTGCGAGGAGGAAGCGGGCAAGGGTTATGGCAAGCGCGAGATAGCGGAGAGACCTGGTTCTTCCCTCCCCCCCCCCCCTGCCGCCCCGTCGCTCGCTCTTTCCCGCTCCGCGGGGAAAAGCAATCAGAACTTGGGCCATTGCTAGATATTACGGGGACGTGAGAGATGTCTCCTCAATCATAATAATTGCCGAGATAACCGTTGGCTTCGACTGTCGGGGACCGCGCCTAGGCGACACTCTCGGCCGAGCTCCCTCCCTCCCTCTCTCTCTGCTGCGGAGCGCTTGCGTCCTTACGCCCTTACTGCGACAGTTCGAGATGTATTGCCAAGCTTCCTGTGCTTTGCCGTTGATATTTCGCATGATTTTATTGTTTTTCTCTTGTTTTTTTCTAACGCCGCGATTCATTCGCTTTTTAACCTGATTTTCACTCGTTCGCGAAAGAAACGTCGCGGTGAGCCGAGATTGCGGCCTGAGTCCGACCGCACGTTTATCATAACTACTCGCGACACTCCACTTCTTACTGGATTCTTCTTTCGACTCCCTTAATTTTCAGTTTTTCGCGCTTTTTATTTGTACACTTTTGCAGCTCTCTAGAAAACATCGAGGACATTTGGAACAACAAAATCCTGCCTCTATTCTCGTCAGTGCGAAGAAACAAAAAAAAATAACAAAGCAAACAATAGACAGCAAAAAAAGAAAAAGACCACCGATATTTCCAAATTATCCAATTAACAGTAGTCTTCTTCGGGGAGGGGGAGGGGGAGTTCAGCGCGTTTAATTAAGATTACGGGAAACTTCAAAGGCAAACTCGTCGTAGCGTCGCGAGGTAAACAACAGCCATCGGCGAACAAGTCGCGCAGAGAGGAAAGCGCACGCCTGGGCCCGATAATACCCGTCTCTCTCTCTCTCTTTCTCTGCGATACTCCTCTCTCGCTAACGTGCAATCACACCTGCAAGACGCGCAAGAATTTCTGGCTCTCTCTCTCTTGCTTCTCTTTCATTTCCCGCGTCCCCTTATTCGCGCCTCTCGGCAATGGCTGAAGAGAGAGAGGGCCAAGTGTACATTGCGTGCGAAGAGTGAAGAGTATAGAGGAGTATCGCAGTCAAAGCGGAACGTGACACCGGCCCGCCGCTCTTATCAGCCGTTTCGAGTGCGCCCCTTCCTCCCCCCCCCTTCGGAGCCTCAGGTCGCCGCTCAGATAATCCGAGCATTCAGGCTCCCTTCACGTTTGTATTCTCCTACACTCTTTTGCCCCCCCTCCCTGACCATCCCCTTATTGCTTTTTCTATCGTATTATTTCACTTTCTTACTTTTATTCAAACTCTGCTGCATTTTTTTTCTTATCAGACTGCATGATTTGTCGATAATTCCCATGTGTTATTTATCATTTCGTACTAAATACAATTAGATGGATGTAATTGGTTTTTAGTTGCCACGGCACACGGTATACGATACACACCGTCATTATTACATCAAAACTCACGGCTACTACGCACATCCAGGCCTATGAAAAGACTCGCGAGCGCTTTTAGCAAGGAAAGCCCGAGCAACACGTGCCGCAAGTACTGCGGCGGAGACGCGCACGCAGATTGGCCCGTCTCACGGCTAACCCATATATATGCGCGAGGCGCGCGTGCTCTATACGCCGCTTGCAATAGTCTCGCGTCTACGTCACGGCCGAACCGTAAACTCCGAGACTCGGCAAAATCGCGGATCCGGCTCGAAAGCGGTTTCCTTGTTTATTTTGTCCCGAATCTTTTTTTTTTTTTGTCTCCCCCAACCACTCGAGTTCGACTTGCAACTTCCCTTTTCTCCGCATCGACGACAAATCCGCTGGCTTGTTGGCGCGGATATTTATTTAGCGACGGCCGAGCACGTATGCGACAAACCAGGTCGCGTTCGACGGGTTCTTTTTTTTTGTAAGTAGAGTTCGATGTTTGATTTTGCTAGTCTTTTTAAGGATAACGACTTATTGCTCTTGTTATGTTATCAGTAGAGATTTTTTTAACAGATAGTGTGGTTGAACTATTTTTTATTTATATTTTGTTTTGATATGTAACAGCTGGAGTAATCTACAAATGAAATTGAAAGAGGTAATTGTAATTACGAAAAGGAAACTGATTCATTGTCGACAAAGTCGGTTTTAGAAACGGCAAGGAAAATCGAGCGCGCAAAAGATACTCCAGTCGCCATCTAACGTGCATTCGTCGAAAACTTAAACGAATCTCCGATCGAACAAATTCAAACAAAAATTTTTTTTTTAATAAATCCTTCATAAAAAGCTTACTCCATATAGAAATAAAATTTTAAACAATTACAAAAACATTAAAATAGGAAATTGGTTAAAAAAGATAAAAGAGTCGAAAAAAAAGAGAGAAGAAAAAAAGAAAGAAAAATTGTTGAAAAACAAGGCCTTTGTGGTAGCTTTATTTGCCGTTACACAAGGAAGCAAAAACAGAAAGACAAGGTGTGCAAGTAGCGCTCCTTTCTCGAAGGAAAAGAAGAGTCTTAGTTACCTTCCCGTCACGGTTTTCATTACTCAGAATAGCCAAAATAAGAAGTAGCTCGCAATGTCGGCATTTTCCTTGGAGTCAGAGGAGAAGAAGAAGAAGAAGCTGGCCTTTCTTTGGCGCGCACAAATTGGAAATTTCGCCGGCGGTATTTGCGACCTTATTTTTATTCGTCGCCCGCGTCCGACACACAAGCCTCTTCTTTCTGGCTTCTTAGGCGCCTACTCTCTTAAGAGTTATTAGTCGCCTAAGATTTCTTTGTGATCCTGCAACCCCTTAACTCTACAGTTCCAGAAGGTATATTGTTATCTAAAACTTAACAGTGTCACTTTATGAAATTTAAATATAATGAACGATAATCAAATGCAATAAAATTTTCATCATTTGTTCGTTTAACTCGAAAACTACAATATAAGTTGTCATTAAAACGAATCCTAAGCGAAACCAGAGCGAAAAGAAAAAGAAGGATAAATCTCTCGTAGTCGTGAGCGATTTGAAAATAATAAATCGCAGCTCAACCGAGCAGACAACAATACTTCAAACGAGAGACGGTTTTTAATCTCAGGGAAACAGCGATTTCTCGTCACGTCCGGCAAAAAACAACTCGATCATAAAGCACGTCGAGCGTGCAATGGTGCGAAAAACCGCGGATAGCGAGAGCCGCCCCCGCCACCATCGTCGTTTGTATATCATCTTGGCGCGAGAAAGAGCCGACAAGATGAACTGCCCCAACGTCCATCTCGGCCACACACTAAAAAAAAGAAGAAAAAAAAATAACCGCTGCTCTCGTCGAGGCCAGCAGCACGGCTATCGAGCCGAGAGATCCATTCGCTCGTCATCTTTCCTATTCCACTCTGTGTTCTCTCCACACTCGTCCCCCATCCCTTTCCGTCCTTTTGTCCCAGGTTGTCCATTATCCCGGCGGCGGACTGCAACAGAGCGCGCGTGCGCGCGCGGTTTTGATGTGCGCCAAACTTGCCCGCCGGCGATAAATATTCAAGCCACACTGCTACATGCCGGCGCTGGCTCGACCCCCTCTGACAAAAAAAAAGAAAACTAGGCTTTATGAAACGCGCGGGATCGTGATGAGGAGTATCGACGACACGAAGGCTACGATCGAACTGCTCTGACAATAATATGTGTTATGCCGAGTTGAAATGATTGAGTTTTTGGAGAATATTGCAAAAATATTCGGTAATTGGAATTTGTCGAGAAAATTTAGCGGTGTAGACGCGATTTATATTTATTTCGGAAAAAAACAACGTGCAAGGTGGCAAACTTCATGTTAGCAATAAAATAAGAATCATAAATAATACGACGCGATAAAAAAATAGTACGCTGACAAAAGAATCGTCGGCTACGCAGTGCGCGCGAGAGAGTGAGCGAGATAGGCAGAGTATTAGACATAGAGACAAGCGGCAAAGAAAAAGCAGGAAAGCGCGGGAGGCGAGATGAGCGAACACATGTCGGTGTCACGGCCATCTCTCCGGTGCCGGGCGGGATCCCAAAATTTATGTCGGACAGTGAATCACGTCAGAATTTGATTTGTCGATGGCTTTTATGGCAGCAAGTTATTGCGGACGTTATGTACAAATTCGCGTGATGGCGCCGCAACGCGCTAGTACCCGAGAGCAGTAAAAAAAAATACACGCATACATATATATTTAGAACATCGCGCGTGGTGGGAAGGGGCAGGGATGACAAAAAAAGAAGAACGTATCGCGGATTTGCAAATGAAACGGTCATTCGAAAAATACGAGGCGATTCTGTATAGGCTCGCTTTTTTCCCCTTGGCCCCTCGCTCGCTCTCGCCCGGCTGCCGAAATACTTATTTAGATTTATTCGCGGCTCCATTTTGAATTTAATCGTCATCGCTTGCGATATAGTGCAGACGCAGTTGTCAGCGGCGTTTACACGGATACCAGCCGGAATATATAGATATCGATCAGTTTTTAGTTATTTCGTCGCGAAGCTTACGCAAAATTTGCAAGTATACGCTGTACCATTTGTTTTTTTTTCTGTTCGTCCACAGGTATAAATTCACGCGGAATATATTTATGCATCCGTACATAGTATAAAATGATTTGACGCCTACCAAACGCACAATACTCTTGAATAACCAGTCATCCTATATTCCACCTAAATAATCAAAAACCATATTCTTTCATTACAAAACATTTTTTCCCGAAGCATCCAATATCATCGACGAAGTTCAGCAGTAGACAATCAACCTGGCTTTACAAAAAGTGCAAAAAGTGCTCTCGCTCAACAACCAGAGGGGGTGTCTGTAGCGAGGGGGTACAACAAGGGGGGGGGTAGTGCAAGCACGTCAAAGCTTGGCAGTCGCTCGCGAAGGAGGCGGTTTCGCGAGATATATATCAAGCTCGCAGGCCGAATATATCATTCACGATTCGTTCGTGCTTCGGCTGATTTGTGGCGCGCCGTCGTCCGGGGCCCTGCTCTTTCCCGCTTTTTCCAGCCGTTGTGGCGTCGCTCCTGGCTGCGGGGGCGCTCTTTGCCGCGCTCAACGCAGATTGAAATTAATACCCGATAATGCCGGTAAATCATCGGTCCGCCACTCGAAAAGTGCAGCGGCACCCGGCCCTGTCCCCGGAGTATGAGCGATGCTTGCCCCCCCTGCCCCGGTCGCCCTATCATCCGACGCAGTCTCGTTTGGATGGGCCTGTCCTTTTCGAATAACCGCGAGCGCGCGCGCAAGCTCGCTTTGGAAAGTGGAACGCCAGCGGCGCTCTCTCATGCAGTATCGCGCGTTTTACCGTAATTGATTGCTCGCTCTGATGATTTTCGTTCTTTGCCCGTGCCAAGCTTTTTCGACAGCCGCTCTCTCTCTCTCGCCTCTATGCGGCTCTCGATTAATCACACACACCCCACTCCGACGGACGCGTATAATCTACGATGATTCGCGACGATCGAAAATTCTATTACGCGCCTTTTTCTCCTATGTTATACTTCCCTTCGCTATTTGTTGCCGCGCATACGTCATTTATGTTTGAAAACAGTTTCGTTTTTTAATCATTTAGTTTTCATGGTGTACAAATAAGTCTGGTCGAAGCATTAAAATTAACCCAACGACAAGCCGAACAAGATAACCTAGTTATAACGTTAAATCTTTCAAAGCTCGACTTTGCGAAATAAAAGTTCTATACTCGCGAGAAAAAGGGTAGAAAAACAACATTGCAGCAAGCAGCTCGGTGGCGAGGCAGAAAAACAAGCTAAACCAGCAGCAGCAGTACACGGGAGCTTTCTGTATGTATACGTACATAAGCATAAAGAGATGTCGCGGAGAGGAAGGGGCAGGGCGGCGGTCGCCCCGTCGACTCCGTCAATTATGAAGGCGACCCTTAATAATGAAACGAGCTTCGCGGCGGCGCTCGCGAGAGAGAGGCGAAGGCGGGAGAGAGAGAGAGAGAGAGAGAGAGAGAGAGTTCCCCTGGGCGGCATCATCATCTTTCATACTTACCGCTTAACGGTCCGAGAGCCACTCTCTCTCACCCCCTCCCTCGCGTGCTCAACATATCTGTGCGTAGGCGCGTTATATAACATTCCCGACACTTTCGCGCCAAGCAGTTTGGCCGCAAGCTCTCGAGAGAAGGGCGCGCTGCTCGGGTTAACCCTTCTTCTTTTGCTTGTAGACGCGAGCCCTCGGGAAACGGCTTTAGCCTCTTCTTTATTTTTTTTTCTCGCCTCCCTTTTCTCCGCTCGCGCTATATCTCTATCTCTTGCGAGAAGGTTCGTTAAAACACCCCGCTTGCACTAGCCTTATCGCCGAGACTTCGCGGTTTACATCTCGAGAGCTTGCAATGCGTTTTTGCGCGGAGCAAAGTTAAAAACGGTATACAACTGAGAATACAGCAAAATGTCAAAACAGTATAAATTAAAAAAAAACTCGCTCTATACACATAGCATATCAGCCGAGGTGGCGAACAAGAGCCATTTCGCAAAAGCGTCGCGCGCGTAAGCCTAATTATTTAAAGCAAGCCGGGCGACAGGTTCGTTTGTCCCTCCGGCTGTACATTGCCGCACCGCCGGCGAGCATTTAGGCCGACTGCGGATACCGCGCGCGCGGCTTTCTCCGCTCGCGCTCAAGCTCTTACGTATACATATATACACACACACACGCTCCATTAACCAGCGCGGCAAGCGACGTGATTGTATATAACGCTGACTGCGACTCGCATTAAATCCCTCCGACGCCCTTTTTTCTTAGTAGTGATACCGAGAATTCTCGATATTGTCGATAAACAAACGTTATTTTTACGAGCGAACGATTTAGCTGCCTATACGCTCGTGCTGCTAATCGATAGTCCGCGAAAATAGAGCTTTGATTTACGCTCGACTGCATTATTAAGGCATTTAATCAACGCCGCCGAGCTTAACGATTAATCGTCCGCGAAACTTGCTCTTTCTCTTGCTCTCTGCGCCTCTATCTCCCTCTCGAATCTTTAATAAATCCACGGGAGATTTCGCCGCGTATCTCTCGACAGCCAGAAATGACAAAACGTTTATACGAGCTAATTCTCGGGGAGCCGCCGAGTCAAAGACAAACGCACACACCGAAAGCCCTCTGCCAGGCTATATAGCTCCCTGATATAGAGGTGAGGGGAGAGAGAGAGAGGTCGATGGGAACGGAGAAGGAGCCCTCGCGAGAGAGAGAGAGGGCCGGTCCGCCGTTAAGATCGCAAATCCATAATCGCCGGGCGTATAGGACTTAGGGACGCCCGCAGAGAAATTCTCCTCCTCCTCGGGCTTGGCAGTGCTCTTGCCGCGGCCGACGCGCCTGGCACTTCGCGCGAGAGTTCGGCAGCGCGTAAATTTTCAGAGGGACGCGCCCGGTAACAAGAAGAGAGGGGGTGTGGGGGGGAGGCTACTGGGTATACGGTAGCGCAGAGCGCGTTTTGATACGACCTCCGACGCTCCGGGCCGATGCCGCAAACTTGGCTCTCCCTCTCTCTCTCCCTTCGTGAATTATGCTCAAGTTGTTTCGCAGGTTACGAGTGCGCGCTTATCGATTCCTCGATTGTTGACGTTACGGAATCGATGAGGCTGAGGGGGTAACGGGGGGTAGAGACACGAGAATATTCCCCAAGAACTTTGTGCAGTGTGCGCCACCTTGATTCTTTGTTTTTGTTTTAAAAACGGGATCTTACTTTTTTTTGGTTCGTTTCTAACCAAAAAATAATAAACGATTCGTCAAAAAATATCCAATCCCTTATTTTGGAAAATTTCGAGGAACACCTCTCGCGGTGCGACCCTCGTTAAGTTTTATATTTATATATACGCAGCGAATTCTCAGCGGGAGCGCCGCTATGGGGTTAGCGCGAAGAACATGGATTCGGGTTAGGGGGGAGGGGAGGAGGCCGCATTTCTCTGAAATATGATGTCCCCGGGAGCGCGCGCTCTCGCTACTCCCCCCGCTCTATATTCCCACGAGTTGTAACTGGTGTTAATTATTGAGCTGCGTGCGTGCATATATAAGAGGAACATTGAGAATGATCTCGTACATGTATATACCCTAGAGCTGCTTTGCTTTCGACCCCCACCCGATATATGCGGGCAAAGCAAAGAGTTTTTTGAAAATTTAACCTTACGATCTCAAATGATGTAGTTGCGTACTTTAGATTTACTCATTAGGGCTAATGCATAGTAGTAAAGTACTTACGAGACGTCGACGTCGATGTCGGGTGGGCGTTGCAAAAATAGCCTCAAATCTACGCTACAACTTACTCGGAGCTCGTTGGTTAATAGCATCGTAATCCGTATCGACTGATTTCAAATATACACTTCACGAATTTCCCGATATAATGTAACCTCGCGTTGACGGACGAAGTCAATAAAATAATTCGAGTAAAAACACAAGACTAGACCGGAGTTTACTTACAATTCAATATTTGGCGCTGCCTTGCTACCGTCACCACGCCGAAACCGGAAGGGGAGAGGAACGGATCGGCAAATTCCCAGAACTAGCGGTGGTGGTTATACTCGTTAACTATAGGGGGCGACATTTTCCGGAAGTAAGCGTTGTTTTATTGTTTCATTTAACTCCTCTGAAGAATTCTTATAAATAAATTAATAAAAGAATTTTATTTTATTTTATCTTATTTAATTTATCAAAGTCTCACCTTAAAATTCAATTTCTTTCGTGACATCAGGTTATTACGCAGCTCAAACGCTTTTTTTCCATTATTATAATTTTAAAATAATTAAATAACAATATGTCCGTATAAACCAAACAAAATAAAACCAAATGCTTTATTATAATACTTATTACATTTATTCAGGTCCCGCTGAAAATGCGCGCCGAGAAGCGCGCGCAGCCAATTGGATACGAGCTCAAGAGAGAGAGAGAGAGCGAGACGGAGCTACGGAGCGTGTGTAGAACGTCGCAGACATGCCGCGGCGACGTGGCACGCTGGCAGACAGCAAGCCGACTCCGAAAAGGAGAGCGAGCGAGAGGAAACGAGAGGAGAGAGATTGACTCTCGGGACCAGCTGCTGCTTTCGCTCTGCCAGCGCGTCGAGTCTGTTGCTCCGCACCGGGGCATCGCGTGTTCTCTCACCAGGGCACAGACTCTGTTTCGGCCTCCTCTGTTATGTGTCCGTCGACGGCCAGACGTGAGTACTCGAGAGAGAAAGCAGGCTCCGTTAACTTCCCCAGAGGAAGGCTTCAAGCTTGCCCATAGCCTCTCTCTTCCACGCGTTGTACCTGGGTGCTCCGGAATATCCTATTATATCTTGTTTTTTTTTTCCTTTCCTCTCCCTCTCTCTTTCTCGCTCTCTAGGTATCTCTCTCTCTCTCTCTCTATCCCTGTGTCTGTGTGCGTGTGTGTACGCGTATGATATGACGTGTGCCTGCCGATTTCGCTCTGGACTCTCACTCTCTGGCTTATCGGTCTCATGCTCAAGACTCTGCAGTTCACGCTGTTACAACGAATCTCTCGAGATTTTAGCGTGCGTAAGAAGCTAGCTAACTCTAGAGGCCAGGCTCCGTGGCTTGCGGGACATTCTCAACTATCGTCCGGAGATCACGAGAGCTTTGCCGATGGAGTATCGCTGTTTGGGCACTGCTGCTTGGTTGTAAAATGCAACATCTGTTTACGCTTACGCTTGTTTGACGCGCGAGAATGGCCAAGAGGGGTTGTTGTGTGTGGTGCTACGTGTGGATGGACAGTTGTTTATCTCTGAATTGTTAAAAGTGTCTGCTTGAATACAGTGAAAATTTGGTTCATTGATAGTTTTGTAATGTCTTTTATTTATTTATTTTTTTATCTTTTTGGAACAAAAACATTACTACTTCTATTGATGTTCATGTAATCTTTTTTAGAAATATTTATTGTTGACGCCGTTAAAAGAGCTTCTTTTATTGCAGAATAAAACATGAATCCGCCGTACATGCAGCAGCAAGGCCCGTATTACGGAGGCCAGCCACCAAACTTGCCTTATGGAGAGCCTAATGCTAATTATCCGCCAAAAGGCACTCTTGATTCTCAGCCTTTACCACCACAAAAGTCTGCTCCACCATTATCACAAACCAATCAAAATAATCTTGTGGACCAAATGTCTAATATATCTTTAAATAATGCTCAGAATCCGACTTCTGCAGTAAGTTTATTTTTACAAATATCTACTTTTAATGAAAATAAAATATTTATATATTTAATGCATTTTACAGCAGAGTTTTCCAACACAGAATTCCTTTGTAAATGGAGTTAATAATAAAAATCATTTTCCACCGCAAGGTAACAAAATATATAATGTAATTTATTTTTGCTAAACGAATAGTAAGTAATTTTATGAATTCTTGTAGGTGAATCAGTTGCAAATCACGCAGCAGAAAAGTCTGCACCTGCTCAGTCTCAGCAAGGCCCTCCAGCATCCAGTCTTCCATTCCCACAGGGCTCTTCTGGACCTCAATTTCCAGGTCAACAGTATTCAACACAATCAACCAACTCAGGATTGCTTCCAGGACAAAACATTTCCAGAAATATGCCTCCAGTATCAACCTCTCAAAGTCAAACAAATATGACTGGTCCACCAGGGCTAGGACAACAAAAGCAGCATCCAGGTTTACCACCTACTCAAGCCAATACCCCAAGTTCATTAAATCAACCTCTAATGGGTGGATCAACAGGACTAAATCCCCCAATGGCAAACAGGCCAAATTTATCTGGTCCTCCACAACCAGGACAAAACCTTCAAGGACCGCCATCAGGCCCTCAAAATTTCTCAAGACCTCCTCTTCCGGACCAAATGAATAACTTATCAGGACCACCATTACCAGGGCAACAAAATATATCTGGACCAATGTATGGCCAATCTCAAGGCCAGCAAAATTTAATGCAACCACCAATGTCAAATTCACAAAATTTGGCTGGACCTCCATTACCAGCTCAACAAAATCTCTCTGGACCACAGTTTCCAAATCAAACCAGACCACCAATGCCTGGTCAGCCTACTTTAGCTGGTCAACAAAACTTCTCAGGACCACCAATGCCTAGACAACAGAATTTTTCAGGACCACCAATGCCTGGTCAACAAAACTTTTCGGGACCACCAATGCCTGGTCAACAAAATTTTTCGGGACCACCTCTTCCTGGCCAACAAAACCTACAGTCTAGTACTTATCCTAATCAAATGCCTGGCCAACAACCTTACCAAACAGGGCCTCCTCTACCAGGACAACCGAACAATCTTTCTTATGGAATGAATCAGGGTTTCCAACAACCAGGATTTGGTCCAGGTCAACCTGTAAGATATTAATTCTTAAACAGATATAAAATGTGTACAAAGGAATACAGTTAATTTATTTTTACAGCCCATGTTTGGAAACCAACCTGGCATGTACCAGGGAGGATTCCAACCCAATGCTCAAGCACAGCAAAAAAGGCTTGATCCAGACAATATGCCAAATCCAGTAAGTAATTTCAAAAAAATTTTTTTAGAATGCATTTTTGTAATAAATGTATGCTCAATAGTTTCAATGAAAACTGTATTTTTTTTGTATATAGATCCAAGTCATTCAAGATGATCAAAGATTGAAAGGGGGAGAATTCATAACAAACCAAAAGGGGCTGGTTCCTCCATTAGTTACAACGAAATTCACTGCTCATGATCAAGGAAATGCATCCCCAAGATTCGTCAGATCGTCTATGTACACCGTGCCTACAACTGCTGATATGATGAAACAAGTAAAAAAAGAATTTTTATTTGCTATAATTTAGTTTTGTATTTTTTAGTTTACTTATTATGTTTTCTTATTTTTTTATTTCTAGACACAAGTACCATTCAGCCTACTCCTAAGCCCAATGGCTCATGTAGAAGAGAATGAATATGAACCACCTATAGTTGACATGGGAGAAATAGGCCCAGTTCGTTGTAATCGTTGTAAAGCGTACATGTGTCCTTTTATGCAGTTTATTGATGCTGGAAGACGGTTCCAGTGCATGTTTTGTAAAGCTACTACTGAAGGTAATACGAATACAATTCAACTTTACATATTAATATGTGTTAATTTTTTATTCTCTGTGTAACGTAATTTTATTAATCATAATATTTTTATAGTTCCACAAGAGTACTTCCAACATTTAGATCATAATGGTCAGAGAATGGATCGTCACGAGAGACCAGAATTGATTCTGGGAACTTACGAATTTATAGCTACTAAGGACTATTGTAAAGTATGTCAAAATTTAATTAATTTTTTATTGGCGCGAATAATAAGCCAATAATTTAAATAAATTCATTATTTACTTTGCAGGATAACATTTTTCCAAAACCTCCAGCATTTATTTTTGTAATCGACGTTTCTTACAATAACGTTAAATCGGGTTTAGTTAATTTAATTTGTTCGCAAATGAAAGAGATAATTCGCAACCTACCTGTAGACGCGGGTCAAACAAAATCTAACATGAGAGTCGGTTTCATTACCTACAACAGCTCTGTACACTTTTACAATTGCAAACCTAATCTGGCTCAGCCTCAGATGTTGTATGTTGGCGACGTGAACGACATTTTCATGCCTCTTTTAGAAGGCTTCCTCTGCGACCCTGAGGAGAGCGAGTCAACCATTGATAGTCTTATGGCACAGATACCAGTTATGTTTGGCGACACACGTGAGACAGAGTGCATTTTAGGCCCGGCTATTCAAGCTGGGTTAGAAGCTCTTAAGGTAAGATTTCACAAGTTAATTTTTAGCTGACTCCAAATTTTTAAAATGTAATATTTATATGTGTGTGTTTATCGATTTTTAGGCTTCTGAATGTGCAGGCAAACTTTTGGTATTCCATTCATCTTTACCTAGTGCCGAAGCTCCTGGAAAATTGAAGAACCGTGATGATCGCAATGTTCTTGGAACCGATAAGGAAAAGACTGTTCTAGGTATGTCTATGTACATGTCAAACTGTTTGTAAGGTTTAGTTCTTTTCTTTTTAGTAATTATTTTAAAATTAATTTTTAATTATTTATCATTCTAGCTCCACAAACAAATTTCTACAATAGCTTAGGTCAGGAGTGTGTAGCTGCTGGCTGCAGTGTGGATCTATTTCTCTTTAACAATTCATACATCGACGTTGCAACTATTGGTCAAGTTTCTAGAATAACTGGTGGTGAAATTTATAAATATACCTATTTCCAAGTGAGTTTTTACATTGCCCTTGACTTCTAAAAAGATAAAATATACTATCATCGCTTATTTTTTAAACAGGCTGATATAGACGGTGAAAGACTCATTATCGATATCGTCAACAATCTAAACAGACCGATAGCATTTGATGCGGTAATGCGCGTCCGTACTTCAACGGGCGTGCGACCAACAGACTTTTATGGTCATTTGTACATGTCCAACACTACTGACGTCGAACTGGCGAGCATCGATAGCGACAAGGCAATTACCATCGAAATCAAGCACGACGACAAGCTTACTGATGATGATAGCGTGTATATCCAAGCGGCCTTGCTTTATACTTCTTGCGCTGGTATAAGGCGATTGAGAATTATTAACCTCAGCCTTAAAACCTCATCGCAAATGGCTGAGCTTTATCGGTCCTGTGACTGCGATGTCGTCATCAATTTCCTCCTCAAGCAAAGTAAGCTTTGAGCATTATTAAAATTTTTTTGAAATCAAAAAGATGAACAAATTATTTATTAATATTTTTGTGACAGGCGTATCCAAATTGGTTGAACTATCGTCAAAGGCAATTAGAGATACATTGAATTCGAAATGTGCTGCTATGCTAGCGACTTATAGAAGACACTGCGCTTCACCATCCGCTGCTGGACAATTGATACTGCCAGAGTGTATGAAGCTGTTGCCCCTTTACATCAACAGCTTACTTAAAAGTGATGCTGTTACTGGAGGTAAATATCAGACAATATTAAAAGTTTCTTGGGAAATTGATTAGTTTTGTAAAATAATTTCCAGCAATATTTAAAAAGCAAAAATTACAAATAATTTATGTTATGTTATAGGTGCTGGAATAACAGTTGATCAAAAATCTTACGTAATGATGACTGTCTCTTCAATGCCTCTTAGTGAAACTGTTGTACATGTTTATCCTCGATTAATTTCTTTACACGATGCTGATCCTACAAATAATGACATTCCTCCTATGCTACGTTGTTCTATAGACAAATTCCAGGATGAAGGAGTCTATCTTTTAGGTAAAAAAAAAGTAAAACATTAATATGCTCCGCAATTATAAATGAAAATAATATTACTTATTTTTATTTTCAGAAAATGGAATTCACATGTTCATGTGGCTAGGATTAAATTTGAATCCACAATGGGTTCAAGCAGTTTTTGGTGTTGCATCAGTTGTACAAATTGATACAGACAAAACTACCATTCCTGTTTTAGATAATTCCTTGAACAAACGAATTAGAGACATAATTGCACAAGTCCAGAGCGAAAGACGTTATTGCATGAGGGTAAGTTCTTTATATAAATTGTGTAAATCGTAAATATATTTTGTTAATATTTCAATGTTTATTAATATTTAAAGTTAACAATGACGAGGCAACGAGACAAGATGGAATCTGTTATGCGCCAATTCTTGGTTGAAGATCGAGGAATTGACGGCAGTCCGAGTTATATTGACTATTTGTGTCACATGCACAAAGAAATTCGGCAACTTCTTAGTTAATGCAAATTGAATTTGTTGTCAGCTGAGGTGCAAGTTGAAGTTTTTATAACACTTGTTGTAATGTTTTTACAATGCAGTGTCAGATATTTGATATGAAGAAAATATAAAGAAATTTTATTTATACTTGTTTTAGCATATTTTACAAAAAGTAATAAAGATTTTGTATATTAGTTGAATTGGTTTTAAATTTCATGTGATATGTGGAAATATTTATTAAAATTTGACATCACGTTATATACTAACAAGAAAAAGAATTACAATATCATTTTAAGATTATTTTTTCTCTGTTGACATTTGAAGCATGGATGAATGAATAATGTATGATATTAACAAAATATTTTGAAAACATTTATAGGAAAATCTTGATATATTTTTATATAATAAATCTATATACAGCAGTAAAGTTAGTGCAGTTTGCAATAACCAAGCAATTAATAAATTTTAGATTATTTCTATTTTTAAATTTTGTTTTCAATTTGAACAGTTAATAATAAATATTGTTAAAAACATAAAAAATTTTAATTTTTTTCATTCAAATCCAATTCCAAAATTATTTGTAATAAGTAAAAAGGCTTTGATATTCTTGAACAAAATAATATATAACATATTGATTGATTATTTAAAAAAAAAATCTATTATCTTATATTTTTTAAATAAAGTTCATGTATCAATAACTCTGTTGCTGGCCAACAAGTGTGCCTTTTATCCTACACAATTACGTATCTATGTATGCACCACGTACACACATACGAGCGCGCAAAGCCGGAAAGTTAGGTAAACAGTCAACAGTGTCCAAACCAAACCAAATTTCATTTGATGTAATTGAAAAAATGGAAAATGAAGCCGAGACATCACTTAAAGAGAGGAAAAAGTACCGCGAGGAACTTCTAAAGTTTACCCAAGATATTGATAGACGAGTACAAGAATTATGTTCTATATATCACTTTGATTATGAAGAAATCTCACAAAACGTATGTTGCACCATAACCTAGAGAAGCTTTTTCAGTCGTAACTTTTTATTGCAAAATAAAGTAAATCATTATTATTTACAGAAAAAACCATTCATTATATGCCCATTTAATCCTGGACACTGTGTACCTGAGCCAAGTATAGAAAGGCATTTGAAAAACTGCGAATGGAATGCGCTAGGTTATACCAAAGACTGTAAACCACTTCCAGAATCAGCTTTGTCCGAACAGTCTCCTTCAACAGTCAAGTTTGGTAATACATTTTATTTGATAGCTTCATTTATTAAATTTATTTAATAAATTTTAAACAGTTATTTATAGTAAATTTTTAATTTATCATTTAGATATGGAGCTACAACAAAAAGTACTTAAAGAAGCTAAACAAAAAAATCCTGAATTAAATATAGGTTGGTATTTTTCTCAAATCTAATTTTAAAATTAAAGAAGTTATTTAATTAATCTTTGTAATTGAATAGTTGCAATTGTTTCAGAAAATTATGACTATTATTTACTTCATGGAATCATTATATCCTTTTACCATATCCTTTATTATAATACATGCAATATTTATTATTTCATAAACATGTACAATAATATGTTTAGAAAATTTTATATCAATATACTGCTAGGGTGGAATATCTTTTTGTATTACTTGTTTTTTTGTGATAACAACAGGTGATGAAGAAAAATTAATTCCTTTAACATCGGACAGACTCATGAGTGATTTTACAGTTGATGAAAGGAGAGCAATGTATGATTATGTTGTTGCAAATACTATTGGTCCTGACATTGGCAGCGACATTACTAATATGAATAAAACAACGTGAGTATTAGTAAAAATTTTGATCATTACAATCAAAATTATTATAATTTTGTTAATATTCAATTTAATTTCAGAAAACAAAGTGAAGATGAAAAAAACTCAACTATACTAGAATTATTAGCACAAGAGCGTAATTTAAAAAGACGTAGAGCCAAGTACAGAGGAGTTCATACTAACAAGAAAAGTTATGTTGAAATAATGAGAGAAGTGGTTGAACAACAAATGGAGATGTATAAGGAATATATTTCAGAAAAGTACAATATTACAATCACAGAAAATGAAGAAAATGGTTCCTATTTAAGTAGTAATGAGTTTAAAGAAAGAGAGCAAAAAAGTTTTGACCAATACTGTGATAGACAATCTTCATCTAAATATAAAAGGGATACAGATAACACTAACAATGAACATTTAAGTGAAAAATTCGATAAAAGTTACAGGCATCACTATGATAAAAATCAGCGGCACAACAGTTATAAATCGTCTAACCACTACAAGGATAATTATCAAAATTCATCAAGAAACCAAGATTTTCGAAATTCTGCCAAAGCTTACGAAAAAAGCGAATCGCGAGATAGGAGCCGAGAGGATAAAGTTTACGGTCAAGACAAATACCGCGATAAAACAAGTTCGAAAAGTAAAACGGAAGATCATCACGGCCACTCGCGCGAACGTAATCGAAGTAGGAGCCGGTCAATCGATAGTAGACGCGATTACAAGCGGGACAGAAGCAGATCGAAAGAACGAAAACACGAGAAGCGCATGAATCGTAGCAGAAGCCAGTCCGTTGAGAAAAATCCTGATAAATCAAGCGACAGCTCTAGAAAAAGGAAAAGTCATAAAAAGCATAAAAAGGAGCACAAGTCGAAGAGGGATAAATCTAAGGACAATTCCGATGAGCAAAGTCACAAGCATTCAAAGCGCAAACGCAATAAGAAACGCAGCAGAAGCAGAAGTCATAATTGATATTTTCAATGAAGAAAAAAGTGAATACGTAATTTTTTTGTTTAATAATGTTTTGTAAATACTAGGTGGTTGAATAAAATTTAATATTTTCCTCTAAAATCAGGAAGCTTTCAATGAAGCTACTCCTTTTCCAAACAAAGGCATTCCCCGTGTCCGAAATTATATCATTTTGAAAATTGAGCGCCAAAGCAGACAAAAGAAAAAAAAAACCCGCGCATTTTTACCTCCCGCCGGGCTCCAGTTATGTATTGGCTCTGATCCGCAAATCAACTGAGATTTACGAGGCCGCGTTCAGCCAATAAGCGGCGTGTTTATATCGTTGCGCGCGCGAAACGATCGCGGCGCGCGGCAAACAAAGACAAAAAAAGTAATAACTCCTCGTGGTTGGAGCGCATAAACACGCGAGAGACGCGGCTCGCGCGCGGTTGCGAAAAGTTGCAAGCGCTCTTTATTTCTGACGCAGAACGAACGGGTTACGGAGTTGCGCGGTCACGGAAGTGGATAAAAAACGCCGGTAGCAAAAGGTGAATCAAGTCGTCACGCGAGTCGAATTACGCCAACTTACGAAAGGTGATGCTTGCAGGCTCGTCGAGTCAACCTCGCTGGATTTGAGATCTCGGCAATTATGGGCAAACTGTCGGAAGACGAGGGCTCGGACAGCAGCAGCAGCAGTAGCAGTAACGAGTTCCTCGTGCCTGCCGACAAAATCGACTTGAGTTCCTCGTTTTTCTCCGAGAAGAAGAAGCCAGCCCAGAAGGCAACTCCAAAAACAAAGAAAACGCCGGCCAAGACCAAGGGTAAGCAGCCGGTGAAGCTGATCGAGAATCTTTCAGATGACGACGACGACGACGACGACTGTTCGCCTGAGGACAATCTCAGCTCGGCTGAGCTGCTCGCTCAGGTCCTCAAGAATCTTGAAAGCGCAAATCAAAGGTATGGCGTGGCTAATGCTGATGATGCTGCCCCTTCCACTTCTGGAGCAAAACAGCCGAGTGACACAAAGGCCGATTTGTCTAAAGAGATTGAGGATCTCCTCATGCAGGGCGAGAGTCAGCCCAGCTCGTCCAAGGTTGTTGACAAGGTTGAGGTGAAACAAGAATCGAAGGAAGATGTCAAGCAAGACTATGCGATTCCAGCAAAGGGCGTACAAATTCACCTACCAGGTCAAAATTTCTTATTTGATAAAAAGCAAAAGAAGCAGCAAGATTTGCAGAAAGCCTTGCAAAACAAGATTAATCAGCGTATAAGGAAAAGTCAAATGTATATGCATAAGGTAGGCCTTCTCTGCTGGATTGCGCATGGATTTAAATTGAATAGACTGGCTAATCATCCAGATTTATTAAAACATTCCATGAATTTGGTAGCTCCTCAGAATTATCCAAAAAAAAGGCCAGATTTAAAGTATTTCGAAAAATTTACCAACTGGTTTACAGGCTTATTTCAAATTTGTGAAGAACACAAAGAGATTGTGTTTACTACTGACATATTGATTCAAAGAGTTAAGGATAAGAAAATTTACAATTACATTGAATTAGTTTTATTGTATATAGCTACAGTTAGAGGATTGGGTGTTAATTGCAGATTGATAATATCACTACAGCCTCCCAGACTAAAACCAAAACCTAGTCAATTATTTAAAATTCCTAAAGAAAATGATACAAGCACAAAATCAGTTAAGGATGAAGATGAAGATGAAGATGTAGAAATGGAAGATGTCACAGAAGAATCTACAGACAAAAATAATTCGAAACAGAATAAAAATAAAACTGTAGCTGTAAAGCCTGCTAAAAAAGATACACCTCAGAAAGAGTCAACTACTGCTGCTAGTGGTACAAGAGGAAGAAAGCGTAAAACTAAAGAACCATCGGTTTCTCCAACAAAAGTTGTACCTGTCAACAGTCGTGAAGCTGCAAAAACAGCCAGCGAACAGGCTAAAAAAAAGGCAGCAGAAATTTTAAAAGCAAAATCTTCTGCTAGTTCTTTAAAAAACTGTAAAGTTGTCTTAAACAGAAGTGAGTCTAAACAAGAAGTTAAAGAAGACAATAAAAAGAAAGGCAAAAAAACAGTTGAAGAAAATAAATCTGATCAAGGTAATAAAAGAACTCTGAGAAGTGTGCAACCAAAAAGGCTAGCTTATAAGAATGATCAAAAAGTAACTAAAGATGACACAAGTGATGATAGCGATGATGAAAGTAAAAATGAAAACAATTTGTCTATAGCAAAAAAATTGAGTTTGAGAGTTAGAAAAAAGGAGACCACAACTAAAACTAAAGCTACAAATAAAAGAAGTACAAGAAATGCATCTAAAGTGTCTACTAAAACCAAAAATAAAAAAAATAATTCATCAGATGAAGAAATGTATGAGTCAGAGGAGGTAGATAGTTCTTCCAATTTTGAAGGCGCATCATCAGAGGATGATTTTTCAACTGATTCTGAATATGAAAATAAAAAGCCTCAACAGAGGCCTCAAAGAAAATCAATAGCAGGTAGAAAACCTGCAAACAAAAGCCTTACTACTGCATCAAAGTCAGTTAACAAATCAAAAAATCCAAGAAAGTTAATTTCTACTGATGAAGAGGAAGAAGATGTAAAAAAAGGGTATAATGTCTGGGTAGAAGTTTATGTTGAGGCTGAAGAAAGTTGGATCAGTATCAGTGTTTTAGACAAAAAAATACATTGTTCCTCTCAATTGTTTGTAAGTATATATATTTTTTACGTACCTTATTATTTGACTTCTAATCATTTTATAACTATTTTTCAGAAAAAAGCAAATCGTCCAGTTTTGTATGTAGTAGCTTGGAATTCTGAGGGAACATTAAAAGATGTCACACGTCGTTATTGTCCAAACTGGCTAACAGATACTCGAAAGAAAAGAGTAGAAGAAAAATGGTGGGATGAAACATTGTCTTATTGGAAAGAACATAATTCAGTTATATCCAAAACAGAAGATGAACAGTTACTGCAAAGGTAATTTACAGTTAGAATTGAATTTTGCTTACTAGGATATTAATAACTTTAATTGCATCATATATTGTTTACAGAGAGCTAGAGCAACCTCTTCCCACAACTATTGGGGAATGTAAAGGCCATCCTTTGTATGTCTTACAAAGACATTTATTGAAATTTGAAGCTCTTTATCCGCCGGATGCTGTGCCATTGGGACATTTAAAAACAGGAGATGCTATCTATTCTCGACATTGTGTACATACATTGCGTTCTAGAGAAACCTGGATAAAATTTGCCCGAGTCGTCAAACCGGCTCAAGAGCCTTACAAAATTGTAAAAGCAATGCCAAAATACGATAAGGTATTTAATTATAATTTTAGAACGACTTAATTTTTAAATATGTATTAATATATTATGAAAATTATCAAGCTCTCTGGAATGAAAATAAAAGATCAACCATTAGAATTATTTGGTAAATGGCAAACTACTCCCTATGAACCACCTGTGGCAAAAGATGGTAAAGTACCTAGGAATGAATATGGAAATGTAGATCTGTTTAAAATGTGTATGCTTCCCAAAGGATGTGTATATATCGATCGTAAGTGAAATATTTACTTATCAGCTTAAAAAGATAAAAATAATTCAATAAATATTTAAAATGTAATGTTACAAGTAAAATCAAATAATTTTGACACATATTTTTTTACAGTTCCAGCGTTAAACAGAATTGCTCGGAAATTAAACATAGATTGTGCGCCGGCGTGCATTGGTTTCAATTTCGGGTGTAGAGGAGCTTTGCCTGCTTTCCAAGGTTTCGTTGTTTGTGAAGAGTATGAAGATACCGTACGTGAAGCTTGGGAAGAAGAACAAGTTTTGTCACAAAAACGAGCACAAGAAAAACGGGAAAAGAGAATTTATGGAAATTGGAAGAAGCTTATTAAAGGTTTGTTAATAAGAATGAAACTTGCCGCAAAGTATAATTTTAAGGATGAGGAAAATACTGATGACAACGAAGAGCAAGACAAAGAAGAGCAAGAAGAGAAAAAACCTGCAACAAGGAAGAAGAAACCAACGGCAACTAAACGGGGTGGTTCTACAGTGACTAGAAAAAGTAAAAGGAAAAAAATCAAGTCTGATGAAGAAGAGTCCTGTTAAAAACGTTCAATTAGAATCGATAAAAGAAATTGCTATCGATTTCTAAGCTACATGTGTTCTTTCTTTTTACATTTAAGGTTCATTTAAAATTCATTATCTGAATAGATTTATAAAATTTTATTGTTACCTTAGTATATATTAATGCAAAACACTATAACGTACAAAAAATTCGATTGAAAACGATTGATGCATTATCAACTTTATAATTGCATAATGCTGTGACTAAATTATTAAAATCAATTAAATGATTAACTGATTTTAATAACGATTTAGAGTTCAATCGTGTTCAATCGTTTTGTTTTGCATTTGAACAAATTATTATTAGATGTTGTGTGTTAATTTTATGTATTCCATAGTTGAGTCTATTTATTACAATCTTAAGCCAATTGGCAATGTACTTGTAAGGGGATAACATACTTTGTTAAATCATCTTCTATCTTACACATCACGTAATCTCTAACAGAA
The DNA here is from genome assembly GCA_030522585.1 of Anagyrus pseudococci. NCBI lineage: Eukaryota > Metazoa > Arthropoda > Insecta > Hymenoptera > Encyrtidae > Anagyrus > Anagyrus pseudococci. The sequence continues at coordinate 30,478 of JAPYYQ010000577.1, read as the reverse complement.
GAGAAATTTCTTTCAGATAATATGAAAGATGTATTCGTCTTTCTATCTGCGTTCTTCAGTATTATTGACTTGAATCTCTTGAACATCAGCATTCTGTTTTTCATCACTATTTTTGTTCTCGTCATCATAATTGTTTCTTATAATATTAGTATAACAATATTACAGGCACGTAGCCGTTTAATAATAATGTTATGAATTATTAATTATTCAACATATCCTTTGAAAACATCTTTACGGTTTTATAAAGTGGAAGGATTCAATCGTGAAACATTACTAGAAATATTTTCACTCTGTTTAATTGATACCCATCCATCTTTTTGTAAAACAGATGTACTAAAAACTGAAAGTGAAATTGCACTTGTAATGGACTGGTATTTTAAACTAATCGTATTTTAAACGTTGTTATGCATTTGCTGGTCGAATAAAATGTCCTTTTCTACGTACACCTATGTAAATATTTTCAATTCGTTTGATTGCTTGTAACGTATAGACATTTACTTTGTTATTAAACTTTCGTAAATATCCATAAAAAAAAATCATAAAAAAAATCCTTGAAACCTGTCTCGATCACGTTAGTGTTGTTTTCGAATCTGTTCGGTTATAATTAAATATAATACTCAATTATTTTTTTAATATCATTAAGAGTTTGAATGAAAAAAAAATTTTGTACCGATTTTGTAGTAAAAATAAAATAATAAAAAAAAAATTTTGGAGTAACGCATTTTTATTAATAACACATTCTCTTCAGAACAAAATTTTATTTCTAAGGTTCAGGAGTCAAATAAAAGTTATCATACAAAGTAATATATTATCAATATTTATTTAATTCACCGATGGTAAAGATAATCACATAAAATTATTAAAGTAACCCAATCATCACTACAGCGTCTTTATGATATTTACAATTTGCTGCTACAGCGCTTCACGCGAACTTTAAATATCCATGCTTCGTAAGAATCAAGGTCATATATTTATATATGTATATGCCTCGCATTTAGCATCACGTAATTTGTAACGCAAATACATGCGAGTAGCGGTCGATTTTTAAAAGGGTGAGGATGCATTGCTATACAAGGCAATCCGTGTCTAATCGGATCACCGACGGATTTTACTACAGTTTGCTTTTTTTTGTGTTCAACCCAAGGGTGAATTTACAATAATTATCGAGTGTTTCCTACATTTTTCTCGCGAAAAATACTACTTTTCATTTATTAAATTGTATATATATATTACAGCATGGAGCTCATATCATTTTAAGTTAGCAGTTACACTGAATCGCAACGCTGATTGCAATCCTCTTACAACTTTCCCTTGAACTCTCAACCCGTTTTTATTAGTTTATCATTTTTTTGTTTCTTCAACTTTTTCTCAATTTTTCAAGTTTTACGTTGTGGCGTCCGCAGCAGTCGTAAAAAAGAAAAACGCGTTACGTACCCGAAACCTTGCATTATTAAATCACCCAAATCATATATTTTCTATTTAACAATAAATTATTAAATATACCTATTCACAAATTTACGCATTGACTAATGCTATATTGTTCTGTTACTCTTACTCCACTCACTTTCTCGTAAACGTCTCTGTCATAGGCAATTTTCTTGTCTTGTCTACAAGTGAGCAATCGTACCTATTAGCGAAGCCCTTAATTTGTGAGTCTTATATAAATCCGCTCTATCTAACAGACGCAAATGTCAATAATTGATTATCACTCAAGTGCTTGTTGATCGACTCGAAATAGCTGCAATTCTTGATAAATCCATCGCTTAGATTTAAAATAATTAATTAGCGCTTGGCTTTTTAAAATGTCTGTTAAACTTTTACATTCAATTGTTTTAAAATAATATACTTAAAAACCTATTTTTATGCACTTATGTTCGTTTTCCATACAATTAATAGAATGAACTCGGATGGAAAGTTTAGTGACTTTCTTTTGTCGAGCTCGTGCTTCAACAGTAAATGCTATTGTTAACAAGAAAACCAGAGTACTTATAATAATTGAATAGCTTTCTGGCCATAAGCAGCAATAGTTCAATGATTGTTGTTTGGAAGTTATACATTTAAAACCGGCAATACTGCGCTACCCTATTGCGCTTTTTACATAAGCATTTTAGCTAAGGTCTTGTTAAGTGACAAAATTTCGGGCTCGATTCAATTCAGTTTACTTACGTCCTTAGAAGCAAGCTGATATCTAAGTACAATTATTTCGGAATAATTGCGCGTTGGCATTTTCCATTTTATACAACAATTTACTCGGCACGATTTGTCACCCACGCATATATATTTTTTTTTATTTATGTATTTATTTTTTTTACACGATTTCGTAATTTCAATAGTTGTAGAGGACTAATAAACATTGGAATTTTTTGTAAAAAATCGAAAAATTTTTATAAAAATATTTTAAACATATAAAAATGCAGTTAAGAGTGCGGTCTCTGCTTTAAAAGATAATTGACTATGTTTTATTGATTATTGTTGATATTCATCGAACGTAACAAATTGTGAAATTCGAATTATTAAGAAGTTAAGTAAACTGAATTGCTATACATGCTGATCGTTACATTGTAATTATAATAAAACTTCGTTGCAACTACTGTACACACGTGAACCATTTGCTCGCATACATATATGCATATATGTATGTCTATATCCACACATTCATGCGATCAATCAAATATGCAACTCACAAAGAATATGACCTCATTTTGTAACTGTATGTACAATTGTTACTTTAGCTTGCTAGAATTCATTCCTAAATCACTATTACTACAGAAAGATCGACATGCAATTCACTCTTTTGCATAATATCTCATGCATTCAGCTGTCAAAATTTTCTTTTCAATGTACAAAATGATTCCAAGATTTTCACTCTTATTTTTCTTCTAATTAATCATTTACATATATTTGACGGCATTAAAAATGACTCGAAGTCATTTATGTGTAAAAATGACACGAGGTTAAAGTGCTTGTAGTCGGATAAACTTCATACATAGATTCAAGGTTGCGGGTGAATACTTTGCAAGCTTCACTGCTAATTAGATTTTTATAGACGCTATTGCAGTTTGAACTTACAAATTGCGTTGGTTATTTAATTTTTAATATCATACAATTTATCGACAATTATATCAGCCGTCGGCAATATCCAGTCGGAAATCATATTTATCCAACTCGCGTTTTCAATTCTACGATTTACAATCGATTGATAATTTTTTTCAATTACTTTTACATTGCATAATATTTTCGTATAAAGTATGTACGCCAAGGGTACATAGTGGCAGTTTAAAATTTCTGGGAATGTACAGAAAATAATGTTGAGGAGCTTTGTAGCGTCCAAGCTTGACGAGGAAGACTTTTCAGCAGATGATAGTACGTATGTATGTACATTTTGGATGTCTCGAACAACGAATATAAAAATCTATCATATTTAGAATCGTTTATTCTATTTGTTTTACTTGTCGTGCATCTGTGATAAAAAAAATGCTTTTCGACACTCCGTATCCAAAACTCGATTTTGGGCAATTCAAACGTGCACGAAATCGAGCCTTGCATACATCGTCTCGAAAAATACGGTTCTACACTTGTGCGAAAAAGTGATTGACCTCCTCGTGTGGTGATTTTCACACAAGGAAAAAATCACAAGTTTCGCATTTTTTCGAATTAATCTCAGTGAATCTTAATGCAAATTTGAAAGAAGATTAATATTGACCCCGATCTCGATGTCTCGAGTGACAATTGGAATGTCGTGCTGTCATCTTTATAAGTTAACGTGCCAATCAACTTATATTCTATTGTTATCGTTACAAGCATGACGAGTTTACAAACACAAATCGCTGCGATTATATTACCCACACGAACAACATAATGATAATAAATATACCGTTGTACAATAATAAAAAAAATTTACTATTTATAAAAGCCAAGACAAACGTTCCTGCCTCGACTATGTTGATTAACAACAAAAAAAAACCGCACGATATTTCTTTCTACAGGAATTAAGCGGGAACCACGGCAGTATACCTGCTCTTTCCTCTTTACAATCTTACAAACGCAATACTGCGGATATCGAAGGCGATACCATTGTCGCTAGGCCCCTGGTCGGAAGTTGATGAAAAAAAAAGAGAGAGAAAAAAAGTTGTCGGAGCTGCAAAACAATTACTCTAGTTGTAATCGTGATAATATTATTAATAATAATAATAAAAAATGTTCATGATTATTAAGATTCGTCGTGGAAACCGGACTCTCAAACGCAAACAGGCAAATTTTTTAATAGTTCGACGTCATGTGCTCGTACGTGCGATTTTAGGGCGTCCAGTGCAGCGTCTTCGCCGGCGTCGTATATAGAGGCAAAGTCGCACACACTCGACTTCACGCGGCTTCCTCGTCTCGAGGCCCGGCTCGTCTTCGTGTCTCTGTACTCTCAGACGATGCGAGGCTTCCAGCCCCTTCACCCCCTGCGGCCCACCCAAGCTCGAGACTCACGCCTCGGAGGGGGAGAGAGCAAAGGTGGACGCGCCAGTCCACGTAACTGGTCGTGGGCTTAATTCACTGCCCCGAACACACACACACTCGATCGATCCTCTTGCACGCGGGGGATCCGTTGTCAAGGAGGTTGCAAAGGATCTCGGATGCTGGCATTTTTGTTCTGTTAGGGAGGATGAAAAGAGCCTTGCTCCTCGTTATTCCCTATCGCACGTGCTGGAGAGTACAGTTGCCGTTGGAGGGGTTGACTACGTTGCTCGGGCAGTCGTGGGGGTGATTTATAAGGCCGGCGCCGATCGGTACAATGGATTCACTCCTCGGATCGGAAAGACGTGCGCTTCCGAGTTGAAGACCCACTCGTCGAGGCTGATGAGATCGTCGTCGCTGAACAGCAGGTAGAGGTACTGCAAAGAAGTATCAAATTTCAATCGTGTGTTTCAAAATGTACAAATTTTATTATCGATTAACGACTTTTTGGATATAATGTTTAGCCAAAAGTCAAGGCTGAGAATCTTCCTATGCAGGAATATATACATGCACGCCTGTATACCTTGAGCGTCTCGGCGAAGAAGTAACTCTGTTGTACGTCATCCTTCGTCGAGTCTTCCTGGTAAACGTTGAGGATGCCCGAGTAACCGCCGGGCACGCGGCAGTGCTTCTCCAAAGCTTGAACCGCTTCCCAGCCCCACTCTCGGTACTTTGGATCCTTCGTCAGCCGCCACAGCACGAAGTACGACTCGAAAGTCTGCAAATATCGAGGAAAACCCCGTTTCATATCCAGCAGCTCTAGCCTATACCCCCGTTCCCTTTTAAAGCTCGACCTCTCCAGCGCGCGAGTATGTATGCGAGTGCTCACGGCTTTTCATATACTCTCTCTCTCTCCCGCTATAAACCCTAGGCGTTTTCAAATTTTTTTTTCTTACACCGTCGGCTTCAGCTTTTTCATATATATATAAGCTATACGCGCTTTTTCGAGCTTTTCAATATTTCAGAAAGCGTTGATAATTTAAAGACTTTCGGTTTGCTGTAGTAGACGTTGCTCTGGATTTTTCAAGTTCAATATTCAAGCGCGCTCGTGTATTCGCTTTTCATTTTTGACAACGTTTTCGTTTTTCGCGAAATTATCGCATATTTTTCATTTTTTAAATTCGCGAATTTGATTGACGTTCCTGTATACTTTTTTAATCGTCAACGATCTAACAGTTATGAGACACGGAAAAATTGAATACAACGAGCTAAATTCATGAAAATTTATGCTTCGTCGAGGATATGGAAAATCGATTGTCATTTAATAATAATAAATCCCCCCAGAAAGTATTAAAACAATACGAATTAACATAATGACTGATATTACAATGAAAAGATAAATTATAATTGAAATTTCGCTCAGCCGAGAAACGAGCATACATATTACACGAAAAAAAAACAAATTTATACTTCTGCAAGCACGTGAACATAAAAAATAGAAGATTACAAAAAAAAAAGAAGAAATAAATAATAATAAAAAGAAAAAAAAGACATTGAGGCATTGTTGTATCGTGAAAAGAGGAAGGAGGAGAAGTGGTGGTCGGGTGTTGGAATAGTAGGGGCATGAAGGGGTTGGGAGGGGGTTAGATTTTAATGAAGGGTGCCCTCGTACCTCGGGTCGCAAGATGTAGTATTTCTCGCCAATCTTGATGCTCTTGGCCTCGTTGCCCTCGACAAAGTGGAAAGCTTCGGGTCCGAGCTTGGTGGCGGTGCGGATATAGGACTCGTGGCAGGTGTTGGTCAGTCCGGCGGCTATGTTCATGTGTTGACTGCTCACCTCGTTCTCCAGTGTCTTTGCGCCGAGCGCGAACATGCCACCTGAGAGAACAAAGTCGTTAATGGGTCATTTGCATTGGCCGAACATGCGCTTATTTAATCTCCATGTATACGGCTGCCTTGTCAAATTTACTACCCGCACACGCATACACACACACGGTCTCTCGTTCCTATAATTCCGAAAGATATAATTTGTTTCCGCGGATAATAATATAATGCTTGTTATTTGGATGCCCCTACGTACGTACGCACATACATACATACGAATTGCGAATTAATGAAAGACTATGAATATTCGAGAGTGATAATTATGCCGATGGTTATGTACATTAACATTGAATTATTAATTACATTCCCAGCTTATTTTTGATTTAATCCTGAACAATTTCTAACCCTCCCCTACCCTTCCTACAATTTGAAATTTGTGTTGACGTTTTTAAAATTGCCTTCCATAGCCTGCCAATTGAAATTGTGTCACGAGTAACATTTGCTACATTGCGCGTTTATACATATACGTACACGCGTATGGGATGAAAATAATAAGAAATTTATGGGCTCACAGTTGCGTTTCTTCAATTAATTGCCTTGCCGCGACTTTTATATTCATTGTCGTTCGTAATTGAAAAAAACACTAAATATATATTGCACCGTTAATTACGACTACAATTACTAAGCTTAAGCATAAAGTTTATCTCGTAAAGATATTATTCAGAATTGAAAAAAAAATAATAAATAAAAAACAAAAGGGCACAACAATCACGTAGTTATTAATTTAACACTCAATGGATCATTAAAGTACGCAAATTTATACAGCCAGGCTATATATTCTATTGTTTCTTCTTAAACAATAATCGAAATAAAGAAGGTATAGCTTTGTAAGCGAGAACTGTATATCACTCCCGCGAGCCAACAAAGACGCCTTAAGCGCGGGTTACCGCACATGCTCACACACACACGTACATTAAGGTGGTCCGTATTCGCGGAAGTCGTTCTTTTCAATAAGGCGTGGAAAAAATAGCCAGGGAAAAGTCGTTGGGTCGTGAAGCTACAGGAGAGTTGGAAAGAGAGAGAGGGTAAGAGGGGATGAAAATAACGCGGGCCTGGGGAGTGAGAGAGAGAGAGAGGCCTAGGAGGGCAGTAATATCTAAAATGGGATCCTTGGCGTGCGCCAGGTCTCGGTGCAGCTGGCTATATCGAGAGGCCCGCGGGAGTCCATATACTCTCTTTCTCTCTCCCAAGAGCAATGCCTGCTTTGGCCTGGTTTAAGCGGGGAGCAGGAGGAGGAGGAGGAGGAGGTGGTGGCTGAAGCTGCTGTTGGTGTTCTTTACTTACCGGCGAAGCAGGCGAGATGTTCCATCTTGTGCTCGACCCGCTCGTACTGGATCTGCGCAAGGTAGAGCAGGCCGGCGGTCGAGTTGTGGACCATGTGCTTCACCACCGCGTCCATCGCGTCCTCGTACATCTCCCGGGCCTCGTCGTCCTCCTTGCCCGACTGCAGCCACGCCTTCAGCAGGTACTCGTAGAAACTGTCGCCTAAGCCGCCCAGCGACATGTGATCTGCAAAAGGACAGTAATGATAGAGTAAAGAATTTTTTACAATTTCTTTTTCTTTTTCAAGCGTTTATTTTATTGCTAGTGTAATTGACATATTTTAAAATGGGTAGTCAAAAGTTGATTGAAATAAAAATCTTGTTTCTGGGCTAAATTTTGTTTTCTCCGGGACGACGAAAAAATGTAACCCGGTTGGAAACGCACAAAAATAAAAAAAGAAAGAAAGTAAGTAATTTAAATGACGAAAGAATTTTTATACTCGAGAAGCGAATTTAATATTCAGAAAAATAAAATTCCGCTCGTAATAGATTTTAAAATCAAATGTATGAGAGGAATTAATATTTTATATTAAAACTGGAGTACTTTGCTTGCTGTCCTTCTTTGTCTCGAGGGAGATTAAAACTACGAGTGGGAGTGTAGATTGACAATGGGAAATATTGAAATGTTAAATGAAAAAAAGGTGAATAGCAAAATAAATATTTGATATTAAGTACGTTAGATCTATCTCTAATTATACTGAAATATGAATTTGATATTCTTGTCAAAACTTTTTCTAGATAATGATATATTATAATATGATAAAATTTTCAAAAAAATTTTGAACGTAAATTATTTATATTGTAAAGAAAAAACTTTATTTTCACATAAAACCGAACATTAATCTTTTACGTCGGTTGACTTGAAAAATGTATTTGAGAAATGACATTAAAAAATTAATCATTCGACTTTACACTGTAATAGAATAATTCGAGTATGAAAAATTGTGCTTAAATGTAAAGAAACAAATTGAATTTGAAGTTATTACAACGGTATAAAAAAAATAAGGTGAAAGTCAATATTCAACAACACTCTTCTGAGATTATGTACATTTTAAATTTAAGGCGACACTTACAAAGTTTACGGCTTCCGCATAATAAATCAGCTTAAAAATTCAAATAGTAGAAAATTACAATATCGATTTTGCCGGCATGAAGGTTAAAAATGAATTCGATGTGTACTGCAAATGACTTTCCGTCACGAAATGTAATCAGGAAATGAATAAATAAATATGCAAGATGTGTATAGCTAATGACTAGGAAATGATGTGCACACAAGACACAAAGATGTTTCACCGATTCATTGTCAAGGTCAATTGAAACAATACCCATACATGCTACGTCGACTTAAAATTCAATATTTCTACAATTATCTATTGTGATGCACTTGGTTGATTATATTCGCAATAATTGATTGGCAAAGTTTACAAAAGCTTGTATTGTCAAGAAAAATATTTCCGTTTATTTCAAAATGTTTTTAAAATGTAAGGACATTCAATTCAACACAGTATGTTGCTAACGAATTAACTTAAAATACCTTTTTCAATTTAGTATTAGATGAATTTTTTAATAGCACATACAGAAGTTGGCTATTCATATAAATTGATTTTTAAAGCTTTTCAACTCGCGGATCGTTGAATTCCGGCCATCCAGACTGTCGATATATAAATTTAAGCGCATTTCGACATTGAAAAACGAAAACACTTGCAAAATAGCCAATAACGAATGATAACGAGTTTGGAACATGTCACTAAATAACCCACGTATTTCCAGCGCGCGCGCACACACACACACGGCCGAACCACAGGGGAGGAAAAAGAGCCGCACTCGGAGAGCAGAATGGAGGGGGCGGTTAGCTTTTCCGCCTGCGGGGCGATTATTTTCTAACTAGTTCGCAGCCAATAAACTTCATCCGATGGCTCGATTATTCCAGCGTTGCGCAATGCCGCAGTGGAACGGGAAAATGAAAAATAAAACGGGCCTCTCTCGGCGTTCGATTTCTCCAGGGGTGAGGGTGTATGAGGAGCTTGGTCCGCGGCTCAATAGGCAATCGCTTTGATCGGCCCGCGAACGGGAATTAAAGACTAATACGCGAGAGATGACTGACGATTTTTCGGCTTGCTTTAGCAGAGCGACAAATCGGCCGAGAGCTTTTGTTCCAGCTTAAATTGTTTCGGCTCGATGGCCACGAGAGAGAAAGAGGCCCAGCTTTGAAATTTCTTACAAACGGCGCTATACTAAAAGTTCATATTGCGTGTGTGTTTTTTTTAAATTTTTCAACACGACTCTTTTTTTATTTATTTGTCACTGTTTTTGTCCCGCTCTATTTTCCACGTGACCGATGCGCTTGAACTTGACGTATGCACCGTGTGGGGAGTATAGAAAAAAAAGCCCAATGATTGTGAGTCGGAGGGAAGAAAAAGGTAACGGGGCGATGTGAAATTCACTTCGCTAGAAACACTTAAGTTTCAGATGGAAAGAATTCAAATTAAATTCCTGTACCGGTGTGTAAAACTCCGAGGTGGAAGGAGAGAGGAAGGGTGGGACTGGAAAGGAGCCAAGGTGGATTTTAAAGAGCAAAACGAATGTACGAGCCTGTCTTTCCTACCCAAAAGATTTCAACTTAATTTGAATTCCTAGCAATGTGTCGCGAAAAAGTAAAGGATATATGATATTTTAAGGTTTCGTTTTATAAAGAGAGAGAGAAACCGTAGAGACACGAAAGCGGCAAGCTGCTGCACACGTGTTGTCGTTAAATTAAAAATTATTGATTTTGCGTTTCCCCGCACACCAGCCAATGCAGTTTGCGCGAACTGATTGTACTGAGGTTTATAAAAACAAAAGATTTATTCAAATTCGTTCAAATTATTCCTATTCATCCTGCGAAAAAAACCAATCGAAAACCATAAAATCTAATAACACAGATTCTTACAATGTTTCTTTGATTTCTTCCGTCCTCTACTAAAATTTCGCACTGAAATATAAAAACTATTTTTTCTCCAATGCTATTCCCAAACAGCTCGGGATCGCCTGGTATTATCCTAAGAAAGCTAAGGCTCTGCAAGTAGAGCACAAAGCCTAAGAAAATCCAACGTTGACTAAAGAGTTGATCCTCGACGGCTCAATGAGCAAGAAGTAGAAGGGGTGGGTTACATAAGGTTGTCTTTTACACCGATGTTCCCACGATTACCGTCTCTTTTCCAAATTCACGAAAAAGGGAAGGTATTCGCGCGAGAGCTTCCTTTTTCCTACACTTTGTCGCTCGGTTTTAACAAGAATAGCCGAGAGGCTTCGACTGCTCTCTCTCTCTCTCTCTCTCTCTCTCTCTCTCTCTCTCACCGTCGTCCGTTTCCCAACTAATTTTTCAATTTCTCCAACTCTCGGCGCGTAAATTGCAAGGAAGGAGGAAAGCACGCGCATTTTTACACGCTGCAATGGCAGCTCTTACTTTTGTCGATCTTACCGGCCATTTAATGGCGTAATTGATAACTCTCGCCCTCCTCCTTGCTATGGGGTAACATGCGAATCTCCGGAGTCTCTCGAAAGGCCCGAGGCTCGAATTCGCCGTCGGAGATTTATTAAACGAAATTACGGTTATAAGTCGCTGTACGCGTATTCGAGGATGCTCAAGGCTAAGGGAGAGTTGGGTGGGGGGAGGAAAAGGAAACGCGAGGGGGATGGGAGCTAGTGGTGGGTAAGGAGAGTGAGTCGTTTATTGCTCTCTCGTCTTATCACCATCGATTCTTTTTACTCGATTTCCCTATCTTCGGCAAAGGCTACGTCGAATGAGCAGCTTGGGACGTTATAGAGACGGAACGAATGGGACGGGGATAAAAAGAGGGAGGGTTACGCGCGATTTGAAAAAAAAGCCCCGGAGAATTAAGCAGAAGTGAAAAAGTGGAGGACTAGTAGAATGGAAAGAAAATGGTCGGAAGGGCGGGAGGGGGTATATAGCTGGAGAGAGAGAGAGAGAGAGCAAGTGCGGAGGAGATAAAGATGGAACGAGCTGGCTTATTACTATAATCCGACGTCATCCGTTACCTATATTCGGCTGAAACGAGCGCGCGCGGCACGGCTGCCTGCACCTCGTTCCTTCTACATACACACACACGTGCATGCGTGTGCGTTTCCTTTCTTTGGACTCGGAAGGATTACCGAGCCCACCCACGGAAGTTTCGCGTGTGCTGCTGATGCTGCTTCTGCTGCTAAAGCTAAGGCAGCGAAGGATGAAGGAAAAGGGGAGGTGGGGTAGGGAGGAACGGCGACGAGATAAAGATGCAGAAATCGGAGGATTGAAAAGGCGGAATTTATACGTTATATAGCTCTACACGCTGTCTCTCGACCCCCCTTTCCTCTTTCTTGCTCGGCAATCCTCGTTTATTTTCGAGGTTGGTCTTCTTTTTTTTTCTTTCAACTTTTGCCTCGTGCAAGGTAAAGAAGGAGAGCAAGAGAGAAAGAGCCGGGGGAAAAAATTGAAAAAGGCGACAAGAGAGAGACTAAGAGGGCATAACTCATAAATTGTACACGAGCACGAGGCAGCGCACGCACCCCGCGCTTTTTATTACCTTTATTTGTTCTCGCGTGATTAATCGTGCTTTTAGTTAAAGTACGAGAATTTTTCATTTGATAAAGACTTGGAGAGCCACACTCTCTCTCTCTCTCTCTCATCCACGGACCCCCACACACATTCGCGCGTTTATTTCGTTATGTGTCGTCGACGTGTTTTCTTTTCGTTTGAGAAACTCTCTCTCTCTCTTTCTCGGCTTGACTTATGCTCATTCGAAGAATAATCGCGCGTTTGTCTCTGCAAGCGAGAAAAAATGCGTGTTTTGGAAGTAAGGATATGCGCGAGACCGAGTGACTAAGAATTATTCGGATACATTCAGGCTTCCATGTGTATGTATATATATTATCGAAGGCATTGGGAATATTTTTTATGTGGCCAGCAAGGACTGGTCGATGCAAAGCTTACACGTGTACGTAACCGAAGATGTACTTACGTCTTCCCCACTTTCCAGTTTTTGGATGAATATAGTTCGGATACAATCCCTTTGGCTTCTGAAGATTCTTCAAGACCCTTCTGACCTGCTCGACTTTGGCTCTGAATACGGGATTACCCGTGATGTCGCTCAAGTAAGCGAATTCCAAGTGCATCGTACCGATCTCCGAGAGAATGCTGCAGCCACCGCTTGCCCAGCCGTAGTTTTTGCTTTGCTGCAAGAAAACAACATTCGATAAATGAAAGCCTTTCACTTTCTCTGCTTCTCTTTCCACACCTTTCCCTTTTTTATACTTATGATTGTAATTGCGCGTTCGGTACAAAGGAGAGGAGGAAATTAATTAAACAAACGTTTTGCAATTGTTATATATACGTGCAAGAGAGTACGTTCCATTGATGAAATTTAATTAAAAGGATACCACGGGGCCGGGGCGAAGATTGATTTGTAAAAGGGATAATTAAAATTCCATTAAATTGTGGTATTTCAATACAAGAGGAAATGCAATTTGGGAAAAAATAATTTTTCAAGTTCAGTTTTGGGACGAATAATTATTAATATTACTTCATTTTTGAAGGGTAGAATTATAAAATTTCGCATAAAAGTGTATACGGTAGAATGCTTCGGTTATTACGATACCGTTCGTGTCGTCTTTCAGTTAAAGCTCAAATGGAATTATTTTGCAAGAAAATTCTCAAATTCTTGTTGAGATTCTTGAATATTATATGACTTATTAAATGATTAAAATGTTATGCGAATTTAATAAGCTTCTTTACAAAACTCAAATTTCATCTTTGCAAAGTAATAAAAAATAATTGAACCCAGGAACATTCTAAAGGTCTTTTCAAAGCTTTTCAGGAAATTGTGAATGCTAAAATGAGATTATATGACGCTTTTTCAATTTTTCCTTTTTTTTAATTTTTTATCATCGAAACATTTTCTAAATGATAATAAAGACATTTTTTCCACTAATTTATTGATTAAAATTATATTAAAAATATTTTGACGTTACAAAAGTGACAAAAAAGAAGCCTTAAAAATCCTTTGAAACAATGTTTTTGTTTAGAAGAATAAATGTAAAAAACCTATGTGACACTCAATTAGCGTTTGCATCAAAACACAAATAATTTTATATACTTTAGGCTCAATTAAGAGTGAAATATATTCTATAAACAAGTACAAAAACAAACGATATCATGGCAAAGATATTAATAAGTCAGAAATGCGCTTATTGATAAAAGCCGGAAGGTCGAGTGTACTTTGAAAAACACGGTAATAATTGAAGTCGCGTCGACTTGACTCCGTACCGTGGAAGGTTTAAAAAGAAAAATGCTAAAGTTGCCGAGTCTCGCTTGAATAAAGTGAGGAAAGGAGAAAAGTTGAAGCGGACTTTCAGGTCGACTAATTTTTTTTCTTCTTTTTTTTTCGTCTTTTTGCCTTAACTATGATTTTTTTCGCTTTATTCAGCGCTCTTGACTTGACGTGAGAAAAGGTTTCTTTTAAAAGCGCGAGAAAATACAATAGCGGTTGAGTGAAAATTCATGCGAGAAAGAGGCGAAGGGTCTGGGGAGGGGGGATGGGGTACGGGTAGGCCGATTTTGCTATTCAATTACACGTTTGCATATTTGCCGTTTGATTCACGGGACACAGAGAGAAGGGGATGAAAAAAAAATAGGAAAAGAGAACGGAAAAGGGAGTCGATCTCTCGCAACAAGCGTGCGCGCTCTTTGGAGTTGCTGAAAATCTCATTTATGAGCATAATTCGGAGTGGAACATCCTCCTGATTTAAACTTCCTGATTTGTTTCGCGGTTGCAGTTTCAATCTTTTAGCTTCTCCCCCAGCCATTCTTCTACTTTCTCAGCTGATGCGATTTTTCCTACTATATCATTTGAGCTCTCCATCGGGACAATTGGATTTTCATATTTCATATTTGTCTCAGTTGACGCGGTGCTTAATTAGACATTTCCTCGACTTATAACGGTGATCCCTATTTTCGCGTTATAAAATGACAAATCGCAAATTGCTACTTTAATAAATAAAAAACGCATTATTCAGAAAAACAAATCACTATTGCATATATTTATGTAGCAGTAAATATCGATAAATTCAAACGTAATCTCGGCAATGTACTTTATTTTTCTGCATTTAAAAACAGGAAAATTTTATCTCACTGGCTTTCATAAAATTTCAACAAATTGGTAAATTATTCATGAAATCGATTGATGTACACGTTATGCAGGAGACGAAGAAGGTATATTGAATCAAAATGGAAAGCAAGAGGGGCTTAAAAAGAAGAGGCACTGAATTGCTAGTCATTTTCATCAGCGGAAGTCAACGTGATAGAAGGAATAAGATGGTAAGGGGGGGGGAGGAGGAGCGACGGGAAAGCTAACGTCCGGCAATTAAGCGACGAAAAGATCACTAATGCGAATCCTCAACGATAATTTCACACCGGCGGCTCGACCGCGCATCTCCAGCCGTAAGGGAGAGACTGCAGCTCTTATACGAGCGAGCGCAGCCGTGCGAAGGCGCTGATACGCGAAGAGAATTTGGCACAGATGGCACCGCTCGGTAATTAAAGCCTTCGCCGTTCCTGCGAAAATACCCGGCGAACAAAGCTCAGCCCCTCCTGTCTCCTCTTCCCCCTTTACCTACCATGGTTTTCAAACCCATACCATCCCACTTTGGCTCTCTCTCTCTCTCTCTCTCTCTCTCTCTCTCTCTCTCTCTCTCTCTCTTCCTCTCTTCAGCGCTAATTTCAAATTTTCAAATATTAATTCCTTAAGCATTATAATATCACTGCTGCGATTTTCATCGCGTACCCCTATTCGGTCTGTCTTTTCTCGTTTCTTTTTATAAATTTCAATCGGTATTATTAAACTGATGCTGTATATAAGATTTTATTTTTTTATTTATCAATTTTTTTATCGGCCACAACGCTATACTTTTTCATACGTACGCTTTAAATATTGCGCGAAACGTTTCATCAGGGCGTTATCGCCGCTTTTCAAATCAGAGCTACGCGCAAACCGATCGGATCGAAAAACAATTATAAGAACTGCCCCCAGCCGAATTGATGAGTGCAAAAGAAGAGAAAAACGAGGACAGGATGGTCGGGGAAGAAGAACACTTGAATTGGAAAAACCAAATGGCGACATTGAAGCTGAGAGCTCGAGCGGAAAAGGATCGGGAAGAATAACGATCGGCCTGCAACGAGCAAGCCCGCCGGACGCGCGACTCTCCTGGCCTACTTCTCTCTCTTTCTCTCTCGGTTTAATCAAGAGTCTACAGCCTCCCCCATGGCGCGCAACCAAGAGTCCCGAGGGTCCCTTTCTCGTCTTTCGGACTTTTCCGCTCACTCGCGAAAGGTGTGTGCAGGCGTGTGTGTAGGGGAGCGTAGTACAGTTTCTCGATTTTTCATACCTTTTTATGCGCGAACGTATATATACGTATACGGCGGGCCGTGTCAGTGGGTCGGGCCTCGTGGGAGAGCCAGGCGCCACCGCGGACTGACGACAGGTTTTACCGAGTGATTCGTAAATATTGCATTTCCTCCGAGCGTAGGGATCTTCGCCCTAGTGTGTGTCTGTGTGTGCGCAGTGGAAAAATTGTGTACGTATACGTGTGTGTACATGCTCGTAATGTAATGCGCTTACTCTCGGCACGTATGTATATAGCTGGCGCTCTCGTTTACTTTTTTTCGACTCTATGCGATTAAAATGCGCTTGGCCCCGAGCTTTTCGTTCAAACCTTTTGATTTAATTCCGGCTGATTAATGCATTGTTGTTTGAAGAGAAGTAACAGAGGAATCTTTTCAAATATTTAATCTCCCGGCTCTCGTTCCGATAAATTACCGTTGTTTGTACTCTATTATCTCTTTTTTCATGACGAAGCGAATAATTATCGGTAACGTTATTTCGTAAATAAAAAGTTCTAGACCGTCTGCTTTGATCTTAAAATTAATCACGAAAATTGCTAAAAACATATCAGGCAACGAAAAATTATCTCGTGAGTCATTAATTAAAATGTTACATATTTTCAATTGAAATAATATGAACGAAATTTTATGAAAGTCTCTTTGCGAGCATTTTGAGCAATGTAATTTTTCATTTTGATTATTATGATGATTCAACTATAGTGGACATCAAAATTACATGATTATTAGTATTGCTTTTTTCACATCAAATTCAATTAAAGCCGTAAAAGATAATTACTTATCAATGCCGTAGAGAGAGCATGTTGCATTACAGCTACGTAAATACATTTAACGGAGACCGCTGCAGAGGCGAAAGTGAAAAAAAAGTAAGTTTAATATTTTAAAACTTGGAGTAATTTGAAATAGTTTAAAACAGAAAATGGTTTACGAGGCCAGTCGTAAAAGATTCTCCGCAAGTTTATTGTCGCGAAGAAAATGATTGCCTCGCGGACGCGCGCGCGCAAGGGAGAGAGGGCGGTCGAAAGGAGGAGAAGGGGGATAAGGAGGAAAAAAGGTGAAAGCAGGGAAGGTCGTGGGAAGATGGAAGATGGGAATTTCATCCAGCGAGGTGGCGAGAAATTTTCGGAATTTCGACCAGAAGGTATTCCGAGCATCTGCGCCGGTTATCGGAAAATAAATCCAGAGAGAAAGAGAGAGGCTGCTGCTGGTGCAGCTACGGTGCTCACTTGCGAAATGAAAAATTAATGTCCCCGGCAAATAATTGAGACTCTTCTTATGTAAATCAATTTTCACCATTCTCCTGGGCTCCTCCGCCGCACCTTCAACCGGTAGCACACCACCAGCAGCTCTACGCGACAGAAATTTATGAATAAAACTTCGTTATGCGAGTCATTAATATCGAGAAACGTTTCATTAAAAGTTTGATGAGGCCTCGACGTTTTTTTTTCTTTTTTTATTATTTGCCACCGTAATAAGTGACGCGAACTTTTTTTTCCAGCCAACTTCGACAGATTTATTAAATGGTCTATATAATTTTGTAATGTTACGCCATGCTTCATTTTTTGGAATCTCGAATTTGTCAGGTCTAAGCGTTGACTTATTATTCCGATAAAAACAATTAATTGTAATTATCGTAGAAAATGTCAATATCAGGGACAGTTTACTAATTTAAAAGCATCTCGCGTTTGCTCAAAAAGTGCTTTGCAAAAATAACAATCAACGCGAAACGGTAGGTGTATTATAAAGTCAACAGTTGGTAAACGCCATAAACTAAGATCGAAATTTCGAAACGAATTGCCGAGGCAAGTTCGATTCCAAACTGCAAGGTGGGGGAGGGGCGGATGGAAAGGTGGAGGGGGGAGGAGAGCAAGAGTTTTCCGGGCAATTGTGTGCCGGTGTAGAGCGTAGGGTAAGTTTGACTAGAGCCGCAACTCTCCGAGACGTTGAGAGAGCGTGAGTGGGAAAGAGAAAAGAGGAGGGGGGGTGAGGTGGAAAGAGCATTGAGTTTGTCTTTGCCGTTGACGAAAGCCACAAGAGAAACTTGGAAGCTTCGGTATACATGTAGAGGTATATGTATATATGTGCATACTCACCCCAGTGTGGAAGTTGATGAGGGCGTGAGGAATTCCGGTTTCCGTTTCGAAGGCCGGCAACATACGCTTGCCGAGCTCGGCCGCCTTATCGCGGTACATCACGTCCCCGGTTAAGGCGTAGCAGGCGAGCAGACTACCCAAGAAGCGTATGTTCGTCTCGAACAATGAGATCTCCGAATTCTGAAACAGAAACAAAACAGGTCAATCGTCACGTTTATAGACATTCGCACTTGCGACGATTTTCACTCGAGCTTTTTTAAGCTTTCCTTTGATTTCGAGCGATAGCGTATTCTACGGAATAGCTTGCATAGCCTGACAATTTTTTTTTCACCGTGTATACGGAAAAAATTAACGTCATTTTCACGACTACGCAAAAGAGCAGATGTTCAAATAAGGGATCTTTGCGCACGAGGGCCCGGCGGAGACTTGGAAAAATATATAATGTGTTGGCCTGTACGGTACTGTTTTACATGCAAACTCGTTAAAAATATGCTTTTTTAAGCATGTACATTCAATTTACATGGAAAATTTTACATTTTTCGAATATTTTGATCGCGCGCTTGCGCGTACACTGGCCTTTTGCGTTTTGCGTTGAATTATTAACGAAAAATTCTCAACATTAGCTTTTTTCATAAAAAGCATCCGGAGGAAAAACATTTTATTTTTTTTTTTTCATGAAAAAGGAATATTTTAAATTATTGGCTTGCATTTTTAAATGGAACGGGCAAGGCTGTAAACCATTTCGACAAATTGGAATGAAATAATATTACAATTTACGTGTGTATGTAAAAACGTAACTTGGCATTCTATATTAAAACAACATTGAGTTGCTCAGAGAGACATTTGTATAAAATTCGTTTGAACGAAAGCATTAATAAAAAGTCACTAATTATAGAAAAAAAGCCTTTCACATCCCTCTATCTTTGTTAAACATTTGTATCAGTCATTAAATTATTCCGCGCAGTTAATAGGGTACGCAGATAACGAGAAAAAATCGAGCCATCAACAGTCGCCCCGGCTAATCGAGCGGTCGGGCCGCGGAGATCATCAGCGACAACGACTGCGGAAATCCCGCGTACCATTGTACCTTAGTGCAGTACACGTAGCCAAACGGATGAAAAAAAAAGTAGGAGGAGAAAGGAAGAACCGTGAGGTATAGGAAAAACAAAACCGACTCAGAGGAGTCCCAGAGAGGAACTCGGTAAATGACCAGGCTAGCCAGCGAGAGAGAAAGGTGATAGTGTGCGTACGGAAGGTCGAATGCAGAGCGAGTGTAATTACGGCTGGCTCGCAAGCTCTCTCTCTCTCTCTTTTGCAGCTTTGCACTCGTACTAGTTTCTCCTGCTCCAGCAGGCCGCCGCGCCATTAAGCCGGACGCATTATAGCCGTGAGGCCAGTATAGCGCTACTGGTCTCTCTATACTCGTGCAGCCCAGTGCGCGTATACGAGCGTGTGTTTGTCGCGCATACCCACGCGCGTATAGGTAGAGAGGCGCAGGTGCCGAAGAAGCTGTGACTGTGTGTTTCCGCGGCTCTACATCATCCCTAACGGCTGGATAAGGGAGAGCCACCCCCCGTTCCAGCCCCATCCCTAGCTGGCTTTTAATTAGCGGCTGCTCACCCGTGCTTTTTGGCTCCTCTGCCGCGCGAGCTCCCCCGCGCCGATGTAATTGCTTTTTCGGATTACGAGCTTGGTCGTCCGATAAGGGTTTTGGCCCGGGCCATTGTTGCGAAATGCATCCTCCCCCCCTCTCTCTCTCGTCTTCTTCTACTCGCTGCCAACTATGCGCGATAAAACCAGCGTGTATTAGGCTATCAAAAGCGATTCTTATGAGAGAGAGAAACCGAAGAGAGATGATGAGGTGATGATGTGTGCTCGCTCGAGAGAGTGAGGTGGACGCAAAAGTGCGCAGCCGCCACGTGGGGGTGCAACGGTGGCAGTGCAAACTTGGGGCGGTTAACCTCGTAATGGATGGGGAAGGGTAGTGCGAGGAAGGTAAACAATCGGACAATTAATTATTCCTCTCGGCTGTGTTGTTTCGAGGACGCCCAGGAGAGGCTTGAGCGCGTATCAAACATCAGGCAGAGGCTGAGTTATGCCTCAAGGAGATATAGCGTAAACTCACCCCGGGCATATACGCCGCGCACACTCGTAGGCCAAAGCCTTGGCTCATTACTAAGGGCTTTTGCACTCGCTCCCCACCCCACCTCATCCCCCACAACGCCTGGTTAATTAATTTGCCGCTAATTAAGTTAACTCCGGCTCCGGTTGACAAAGGCGCGAAACTTCGTTCTCCGTAATAAGATGCTCCAGTTTTCCCCAGCTGATATCCCTGTGACCGCGACGATCGTAAGCTCGTGTGTAAGTAATTCGATGCGCCTCCAAATTTCGTCTGTATACGTCTGTACGCGGTTGGATAGTCTGCAATGTTGGACTATTGTCATTCGAAGCGTCGATCGATTGGAAAGAGCTTATTTTTCGCCATTCGAAGGTTTTTTTTCTCATTGGTTATCTATTTTGGGAACATCTGTTTTTCAATATTTCAACGTGGCTTCAAATTATAAGCATTCCAATTTCGAATGATATTAAGACTGATTAAAAAGTTCTACTTTGTTCCGTTTATTGAGCTTGAGAAATTGTGAGCTTTATTATTCGTTAAATTTTCATTTTGAATCACGATAATTTATTATAATTATTTTTACATTGTGTGCATAAAATATCACGTAGCTTATTCAATCCCTTAATACTATAGTTGTAATTAATGAACTGTGTGCCATCGCTTTGAGCCAACTGTGACACTAAATAATCTCTAATGACGAAAAATTACAAAAATCTGTGGTAGACAATTAAGCATCTTTATTCCATTAATTTTACTTAAGTGAAGAACAGGATTAAGATACTTTGCATTTGAATCATTAATTTCTAATGACATGTTTTTATGTTTCTCATTTTTTAATAATATCGATCACAAAAATATGTGTACGTGTCCCCTGCTTTATTACTTTATTGATTTTTGGCTCTATACTCTAGCTACCTCGTAATTAAATTCCTCATGAAGATTATTAACAAGGGTGTTAATTTCTCAGGATCACGAGATAACGTGTACATAAGATATTTTTTACAGGGTAAGGTTATCACATTATCGTATTTGACAAAGTTAAGTTTCTGATTACTGGTTTAAGCGAATTACACATAGTGCATTGCAAACAACAATCCTATTGCTTTCAAATTAGCAAATCTGATATTCTCGCTGTCTGCGCATCAGCTGTTTCAATAACACCCTCGCGTTATAACGTTCGACAATCGAGCTTTCCCGCCGGCAAGTCTAAACACACATTGTAATAATGCGGCAAAGGAGGGCGGAGATTTTCGCGCGAACTACACAGAGCCGTGTGGGCTATTGCAGGTAGTGCTGCGGTCGCCTATAGGGGGTCGTCCGGCCGTGCCTCCCCCTTCTCCCTTTTGCGGTTCCAGCGACGCTGTCATTGGAGCAATAAAGCCGGAGCTCGCTTGTTAGCCGAGCTTTTCCAGGATCCCCGCCGAAATGAGGATCGCTAGGGCTGTAGGCGCCCTTCCCTCCCCTCGCAAGCTCGCTTGCTTTCCCGGGAAGCAGGCTAATTCAGGAGGCGCGCAAAGACGCGCCAACGGCTCAGCTGCGTTCTTCAGGATTAATTCTTTTGTCGTCGGCTTCCTCTCCCTTTCGCGTGTATACAGCTACCGGCTGGCTTTGACGCGACCTCGGCTTTCTTGGTATTTACGAAGTATACAGTCATCAACTGTCAGGCTCGCTCTCTCTATCTCTCTCGTAGAAAACGGGCATTATTGATCTTCACGCATCTATGTATACACAGTATATCTATATAGTTGGCGTAATGGCGTGATATCCAAGAGCAGCGGAGCTATACGCGCAGAGAGAGAGAGAGAGAGAGAGAGAGAGAGTTCCCTTTCTCTCAGGGGCGCGAATGAATTATCCCCGCGGCGGATTGTAAAGTCTGTGCCGGTGTTACATTCGCCCTCTAAATTATCCCCGCGACCCAGGGCTATACCTACGCGCTGTACGTATACGTGCGCACGGGCTACGCACCGGCCATTGTCCGTGTTTGCGCCATATACGACGAGGAGACCTACTGCGGGCGTTATCGCAGGTAAGTATGCAAATTTTATCGAGAGTTACTTCACTAGCGCCGGCCCTGCTACCGTATCCTGGCTACGCGCAATGGACCGCCCGAGAGCTCATCTCGCGAGATTCATACATTCCGCGAGAAATCAAAGAGGCCTCGACATAATCAGTCGCGTTTTATACAACTGTACGAGTGATCTTCATGTTGCAGTAGGTATAGCCAACGGGCTCGAAAGCACGAAATTAATCGACGGTCGAACGGATATCCGAGTTATCGGGAAAAGCCCTCGTGGCGCGGACCGAGTGTACGCGGATATTTAGCGGTGACAGGCGGAACTGGAGAACGCGATCGCCGTACTGTACTGGCGACGGTTTTTATTAGACTCGGATATTAATACAGTGGAGCATCGATCGAATGCTCTGCTTTGATACTCGTCTTTTGAATGACAGGCTTTTAAAACAATTAATTTATTAGTTTGTTGGATAGTTTTGAAATGGTCGTTTTAACGGAAAAAGAAAATAATGTATCTTTATACGCGGAGTCCAATCGTTTAGCTAACGGAGTCGCCCTAACGAGGCTAATCCATGAATGCACGTATGCGTATTGCAAACTTATGTTACACGCGTACGCAGAGAGAGAGAGAGAGAGAGAGAGAGAGAGAGAGAGAGAGAGAGAAAGCCCATAGGCAACGTAGCAGACTGTGTATAGTCGCAATGCACGCGCGCGCAAATAAACTCGAGGCGGGCCCGGGCAGAGGGCAGGCACGCACTATTCGCCGCTCATAAATAGCATCGCCGCGCGCCCGAGCCGTTTCATCTTCCCGGGCTGCATGCACACGTACATGCGCATATTCGACGTAGAGCCGCGCGAGAAAATTACAAAATACGAGCGGCAGCTGTCGTAATGCCAGCGATTTATCCTAATACACGACGAGAGAGAGCGAGCGTACTCCGCCCCCTGTACACACTGGCGTTCGATCCTTTGGCCGCGGTTAGTCGAAAAGCCAAGCAACGCCGCCAAAGTCGAAGCGCGCGTGGAAATTCGGATTTTCGAACACCTCTCTCCCCGCGCCTTTACCTTTCTCTCTCCCTTGTCGCGCGACCTATCTCACGGGGGGAGGGGTACAGAGGGACTGCGGCTCTGCGCGGCGGCGAGGTGTCCCGAGAGTTAAATTTATTCCCGGCAATTCCCGGCCCTTCTTTGGCCGCGTAAATCTGCTTAGCTCGGCTCTGCCCGGGCCACTGCTTCAGCCCCCCCCCGCGCGCCAGAGCTTTTACGAGCTTTTTTATCGGCCCCGTCCCTACCTCATCCCTCTGCTACTTGCCGCCGCCGCCGCTGCTGCTACCGAGGAGGTGGAGAACGACAACGAAGGGCTTCTGCTGCTTTTTTTTCCTAGTCCCCTCGGCTACTTCTCCGGAGGTTACACACCTTACAGTTGCCCGAAAAAAATCTCGAAGCTCCCAGCCCTCTCTTTTCCTACAGGTCCCCCCACTCCAGAATGCCCTTTCTAACGCGTTTAATGAGACTACGCGAGAAAGTTTTGGCTCTTCTCTTCCCAAAGTGTGCTAGAGGAAGCTATTTACGATCGATCTCTCTCCCTTGCCTACAAGATCCCCGAGCTTTTACTCGCTGAATTTATGCGGGCGCTTTTGACTCTTGGTGCGATTTCCGAGCGATGCCCGGCAATCGAACTTGACAATTTAATTCGCCGTTTCGGTAAGAATCGAGCAAAGTTACTCTTATCTCGATTTATCTCGTCTAGCTCTCGCGGGGATTACTTATAGTGGGGTTGGAAGGATGAATTTTTAAAGCCCGAGAATTTGCGATAAATTCGACGTGGGAAGTCAGCTGGATATTCAATTTAAATTAACGAATGCGGGTAATAAAAATCAATGGGCCAAATTAGTGTGTTTTATTAATTTAGTTATGATTTTTCATTTGAGGAGAAACGTGGCAAATAATTGATTTATGTAATATTCAAAGCGACGTTCCAATAGTAATTGTATACAAATTCAAATATATTGTTAATTAAACCCGATTTAAATTTTATTACGGGCAATAAATACTTTTTTTATGAATCGCTCTTATTTTATTAGTATTTCAAGGGAAAAATATTTGAGGCATTGTAAACATTTATAATTAAATTAATAAAATTATTACGAACGTAGAAATATTATTTTTATTTTTTTGCATCAGAACGGAATAAAATTTAATCTTATTGCAGAGCGCTACATTTGAGCGAGCAGTAAAAAACAAAATTGGAGAGAAAAAAGAATCGAGCAACAATGTTGAAATTTCTTCAAATTTAATGGCCGCGGCAAAGCTTACTTAATTGCACAATTTTATTGCAAAAAAGGAAGTAGCGGCAATAAAATTTGAAAAAAAAACATACATAAAATAAAACTTTTTCTTCTCGCAGCTGTTTCGTACCAGCCCAGCCATTAGTAGTAATTCGTAAAAATTTCCGAAAACACGTGCTTACGCCTACACCACACCGACAAAATACACGTATTGTCGGAAAAAAAATGTAAAAAAAGTTTGTAAAAAGAAAAAAAAGTCGTGACAGGCTTTCGTGGGTCTATTCATCTATCGTGCGATCGTTAAACCGTAGTTGTATACCCGCAGGGGCATGATTATTTAGCCACACGTGAAGAAGTAGTATTTGAAGTGGCAGTCCGTTGGTATAGAGAGAAATAGCGGAGTACGCTAGAGCAGGAGCGCGGCTTCTTTCCCGGCGTGCAAGCTCCTCCGGCAGGTAGACGAGGGACGCTCGTAAAAGCTCCGGTAGTTTTACGATTACATTTTCCCAGGGCACATGCGAGCGCGCGAAAACGTAGCGGGCTTAGGTGGAAAACCGATGCTGCTATTCCCTGTGCTGGGGACGAGAAAAAAAACGGAAGCGTATGTACAGCGCCACTGAGATATGTACAAGCAGCGGGGCAAGCTGAGAGCAAGCTCCAGGCGCGTATTAAGCGTTCGATCTGCACTTTAGAACGGCTCGTTAACTTAAAAGGCTCCCCGACACCTGACCTCCTCGCGTGCAAAACTTTTCTCCCCCACCTCCTCTTCCTTCCTTCCCTCTTCCTTCATTCGTGACGCGTCTCGCCAATCAGCTTCCGGCGCGCACTAAATGGACCGCTCTCTAGTCGGTTATTAATCCACCGGGACCGGGGATGCTCTTTCCCCCTACTATCGGCCATTAGATCCGTTGGCTCTCTCGACAAATAGACATCGACTTTTCCTTTTTCCCAGTCTGCTGTCCCCTCTCCGTTTTTTTTATCATTTCCGAGCGACGTCGAAACCTTTTAGAGCACCTCCACCGTCGCTTCGTGTATCTGTGGACGAAAGCTGTCCTTTTACCGGGAAATTTATTTAAGGGTAATTAACGCCGGAACCAGCTAGCCTCCACCCCTCCCACCACTTCCTGGATTTCCTTCAAATTTCTCCTTTTTTTATCTTCCTCTTCACCTCACTTTTTCCTATTTTCCCTTTTTTTTAGATCGGTTTTTTTTCGACCAACGACTAATGGAGCTAAATTAGCCGATGATGCGCAAGGGGCATGATTTGGTAATTTCCTAAGCTCCTTCTGCCCCGACCCACATCCTCTTAGCTTTTCCGGTTTGGATGTGAAAATTTTAACGTGAGTTATACGTGGACACGCTTTTGCGATGTTGTTGAAGAGCTTAAGCACCGCTTGCAAAAAAGTTACATAAATAATTAAAAAGCTCCGCTGAATTTATGGACAGCAGCGTAACGTGTTTTCATTTTTGCCCCGCATTTTCTTCAATTTTTGCATATTCTGATAAAAAAACCTATGTTTTTCTCTCGTCTTTTCAATTATTCTTTTCACTGGTGTACGGCTTATAAAGTCAGAGCTTCTTGATAAAATACAGGTTTAAAAAAAGATAAACTAGCGTTACTACGATAACCTTTCGGCTCAATTAAATTAAATTAAGCGCGACACGAGCGCACAAATGTATATAGGAAAGTCGCTCGTCGTTAATCCAGCAAGAAAACTGGTGGGGTAGGGGGGGTCTGAGCGATCATTAAGAAAAGCTCCAACGAGTCGGCGGTTGAGGTGCGGGCGCATACGTACACGCCTTTGGCTAAAGCTCAAAGCTCTTGGGCAAGCTCTCGCGTATACATATAACGCTGGCTTGGGATAACTGCTCTTTCTTGCCGGCAAACCGATGGCACGCTGCGCCCGCTATACTGGCTAACTTTTAATGAAAACGTCATATTTCACGGGACGCATTGATATTCACGGCTCCGCGGACCGGCGACGTCGCGCTGCTGCTTCTGCAATATAACCTGGACCGGCGCGCCTTGCAATTTTGAGGCGCGTTAAATATTCAAGCGCGGAAGAGATGAGAGAGAGAGAGAGAGAGAAAGTGAACGCAAGCTAAAAAGGCCCTCCTCTCGTACAAGTATTTTCCATTTGCATGCGATATGAGAGATGCGAACAGCCGGTCTCTCGACCTCTGGATTGCGCCCTGATATGTCGTTCAGACTCGCTTCTGCAGGGCCACAAAGGTATGTGGATTTTTTTTGCCTTTCCTTTTTTTTTCGTCTTTTTTTTTCGTTTTGCTCCCCAGCGATTTGGTACGGCTCGCGATAAGGTTAAGGAGAATCGCGAAAGCTCAGTTATTTCTCGTGGATTAAACTATTCAGTGTCGATCTGGATCTTTTAGGAGGGAAAACACAGAGAAGAAATAGCTCCCGTGCCGCGAATAATTGGAATACATGTAATCGAGCTTTAAGACAAAAGAAAGTTTAATCGTCTTAACCAGTACACTAAAAGTATCTACAAGATGGAGCAACAAAGATATATAACCGTGCTGGTTGGTTTTTCATCTCAACATAAACGAAGTGGCCGCGGTGACTAAGCAAGCTAGAGGTGGAAGGGCTCCGAGTCGCGGCTTATCGTAACTCAAGCGGCCCAAATCCCGAGTACCGAGGCTTATAGATTTGGTATCCCGCCAAAAAGAAGCAGCTACAAGAGGCTCTGGCGAGAGCGCCTGCATTCCCGCCTGGGGGGCTGGTGATGAGTAGTACGGAAAGAGGAGGCTCAAAATTACAGCGGCCTCGCGAGCGCTGTAACGAGCTGCCCCGGAGAGGCGAGAGGGGGGGGGGGAACTGTGCGCACGCGGCTATTGTCGCGGAATAAGCTCTCCCGCCTAGAGGCAATAGCCTCTCTCCCCCCTGGTATAGCTGTGTAGTGCCCGCATGTAAACCGGCGCGATCTTCCGCTTTATCTGCCCTCCACGACCCCCTGTGGGTGTGTCCTCCCTCTTTCGCCGCTGCTCTTTTCGCGAAAGCTTATTCGTCCCGGCGACCAGGAGGCCGTGCAGGTCTCTACTTTCCGTTTCCTTTGTGGCCTCTCTCGCTCGCAGCCTGCAAACGTCCTTGCCTCGCCCTCGACGCCCTCGTCCTCGTCGTCTCTCGCTGTTTTCTCATTTCGGCGGAGCCGAAGCGCGGCTTGGGAAATAGGCAATAACGTTAGCCTTGCGGCCTTATGCCGGTCTGGAAAAGCGAAACAAGAACCTTCCGCCTTTCCTCCCCCCCCCCCACCCGCGCCTCCTTTCTTCTTCCGTGCGCTAGAAGAGGGGCCTGCAAATTTATCGTGTGTTTCTCCGCGACTTTTATTTTCTCCTTATTTTTTTTTCCTTTTTCTTTCATTGTTTTTTTTTCGTTTTGCTTTATTGTTTCCTTTTTTTTTACTATATCTCTAGCTTCTTTTCCCAACAAATTGTTCCCGGCTTTCATTTCTTCTTCTACGCGAATTTTCCAGAGATTTCGCGCGTGATGAAAAGCCGTAAGCGCGTTTGTATTAAACTCAAAATGATATTATTTGCTTGTTTTTTGCGGATGAGAGAACTGTGTTTATTCATTCTTGGAAAAATGTTCTGCGAAATTTTTTTACATAACTGACAATTTTGAGAGATTTCACGAAGCTTACATTATGAATCAAGTACAGAAGATTACTAAATTTACATTTAAATGTAAATTGTGCGTTTGCCGGGGACAAAAAAAAACGTAATTGCCAGTTGATCTGCTTGATTTTTTTATTATCAAAATTCAAATGAAAGAAGAAACGTACGAATATCGACATAACGAAAAAGCGCTCATGCAGCATGCTGGTATAAAAAGGATACGAGAAAAATCATGGAAACAAAGATGCGCGTAGGGGGAGAGAGAGAAAAAAAAAATTTGAAAATCGATCGGCAGGGCTGGAAAATAATATGCGCATCGCTGCAAGCTCATATACTCTCCACGCGCGCCTTGGCTTGGCACATAACGGCAAGCGCAATATTTGACGCTGCGGCAGAGAGAGAGAGAGAGAGAGAGAGAGAGAGAGAGAGAGAGAGAGAGAGAGCAAGTACTATGAATACTCGACCCAGATTTGGGGAAAAGCCGTATTCCACCAATCAAAAAAGGAAATCTGCAAAATTATTGCTACGAAGGGGAAATAAAACGCCCGGGGTGTATTGATCGAGTAAATTTTCAAATCGCTAAAATCGTTTGTTTATATTACTTTTTTATCATTTTTTTACTAACTCTCGCTAAAATTTTATTTCATAGAATTGAAAAATGTTGTTATTGCTTATGCATAAAGTTAATCACAGGTACGTGGAATAAAAAGCAAAAAAACAATGCTCAGTCAGGTAACGTGGCAAAAGAGGGCAATAGTGAAAAAGAAGCAAAACTTGCCAACGAGAACGTACGCATTATTATACGAGTGCGCACGTGATAAATAGCCCATCGACTCGGAGCCCTGGCAATACGCTCGGCCAAGTATATACGTAAGCCTGAGCATACATGCAGATGAAATCGGAAGCGAGAGCCGCGAGAAAGTTAAAGGTGGGGGGGGGGGGGCACACTAGGCTGTAGCCGGCCATTCATTACGCAGCAGAGATAGATCAGGCGAGGAGGGGACGGCGTGCAAAAGCTATGCCCCACGCGTACTTCACCAAGCTCTGAGCAGCGCGACGCGCAGCAGCAGTACTATATACCGCGAGATTGCAGATCCTTCGGCTGAGAATTACACCGTGTGCCTATGCGCGCTCGGGCCTCTTTTCTCCCCTCCTCCCTCGGGCACCCCCCTCTACCCTCATCCTTAACCCCTTCGTCCCTCGCTGTTATTAGAGAGCGCGCCGATCGTTACGCTCGTCTAGTTCCTCCTCCTCCTCCTTCTAGTCTATAGTCGCCAGCCTCCCTCCCGTTTCCCTTTCTCATTTGCGCGTTCATTCTTTGTGGAACTTGACATTTCATCGACACGCGCCGAACGCTCTTGTGCGGTAAGAGAGAGGGGTGAGGAAAAAACGAACGGGGGTTTCAATGAAGGAGAGGACTGCGCCGGTTAAAAGTGCACACCGAGCCAGAAATACTTTTTGTTCGAGCTGCGCGAGCTTAATCACTCGGATATTCAATTGAAATGGGGTTTTACCTATAGGATATGGCTCTTTGATTTTCCAACGACTTTGTAGCGTTTAAATGTGCTTCGTGAGAACTTTAAATATATAACGTTCAGGTTTTTGCTATATACGTTTATTAACCGGAAGATATTCGTTTTTTTTAGGCACAAAATTTGACTATTGATGTCATCAATTTCCTCGGCAACTTGCGAATCGCCGCGCGTATAATTGCGGCATTTGCGTTATCAGCATATCGATATTTTCGCGAGCACGTAGTCTCTACTTGCCGCGTACTTGTTTTGGGGGGGAATACTAGCATCTTTCTCTCTCTCTCTCTCTCTCTCTCTCTCTCTCTCTCTCTGTTTTAGCAACCGAGCCGCTTCATAGCGACGCGACAATGACTTCTTTATTTCAAACGGGGCCAAGGAGAGGGTGGGAGAGAGAGGTCGTCGCGTCGCCGCTTGAATCGTGACCCGGAATATCAATTATACAGACCGCCGGCAGCTGCTGCTGCTGCGTCTCGGTCCACGGCTGCAGCAGCGGCTTTACGCCGGAATTTCCCCCCTGTTTACCGGCTGCGTGCATTATGCACCCAGCCAGCTTTGGCTTGTAACGTAGTCCGGAGAGCCTCCCCTCTCTTCCCCCCCCCAGCTTCCCCGGAGATTTAACTCATTAAATCCTGAGCCGAATCTAGGCGAGATAGCATCCATCTAACTATCTGAACCGTGTCTTTTTGTAAAAAAAAAATACCCCTATTTTTTCTTATGTC